>JAKTQU010000104.1:0-26773 GCA_030579395.1 Aciculoconidium aculeatum
TTGGGTAGGTGTCTCCACAGGCGTTGGACAAGTCCAAGTGGGTGCTTGGGAACCCAGACAAGAAGGACACCAAGACGATGTCTGCAGGGGTATTGTCACAGTAGTTTCCAAGAGATTGTTGGTTACCGCTAGCATCCTGTCCCCAGTAGACGGCAACATTATCGTTACCACCAGCGTTGAAGGCAGTGGCCAAAAGGGCGTTGAGAAAGATTGGAGCAATGAAAGCCAAGACGTTTGGAAGAAACATTGTAAGCGAGTGTGGGTGAGAGGTTATTGATGAGAGTGAATATGAAATTGACAAGATAATAGGTATCTTTTATAGTTAAGAAGTGTATTGCCGATAACCATAGCGGTATGATAGCTTGGGAATTTTAATACAGAGGAATTGAACTGTTATGAAACAACATGCATTGTTGCAAATGTCGGCTGCAACACATTCTGTTTAAAGGAAAGGTCTGTAAAGTGGTTGAGAAACTATCCAAATTATAGGCAATCTGATAATACAATATAAAGTTATTAATGCAAATCAAATACACCTAGGTAAAAGATTGTGTACTGGTGTTGCTACGTGGGTTTATGGAAATTCATCTTCAACGAACAAATAGAACTAAGCCAAAGACTATTTACGGGTTCAGAACCAACATTCCAATGTAACGGTTGCAGTCTTGAATAAGCCTAGTGAAGTAGCTTATATGACTGTTTAGTTTAATAATATAGTGTGGTAAGTCATTGGTGCTTGATATCACATCTTATTATATATTGAAAATTCTAGAAACGTTGTTTCAGGTATCCAGAGGAAACAGTAATGTAGATTTTCCGGGGTTCAGGGGCCAGATGGTGCGTGTCACATCCTGTGCTAAGAACTATCGTGTACCTGATTTTTTATTCTAGAATGTGCAACCTTTGTGATGTTTCTCCAGGAATTTGCATAATCGTATCCAAAAATAGAAAGATGCGTTGATAGATCTTCATCTCGGAAAAAGCGTTTACAATCAAATTAACAGATCTGAACACGAAAGTTTATATCTGTAGGAGGGTAATCCTGCATTTTTAAAATTGTCGAAGGGAATGATTTTGAGCAGGTCACACTGCAGAGTGTACTGTTCTTGTGATATATTTCTGATCCACCAGTTATTGCTAATGATCGAGAAATGTTTGAATTCTACAATTTTTGTAAGTATTATAGAAAACATGATAGTTACGTGACCATGTGTGTATAAAGAGATAAAATTTAAACCTAACTATAAGAATACAATGATTAAGGTTGGATTTATAATATATCTGAGTCCCTTTCCTGTATTTCCTTGTTTGATGGAATCATTTCAACTTAACTGCAACAGTATGAAGTTGAATCCATCTATAACCAGTGGTGACAATTAATATATACACTTTGACTCAGCCGAAAAATCCTAGACAAACTATCATCTACCCTTATAAACTTCTTCAAAAATAATTGAAATACATTCAATATTTCACCTTCTATTATTATTTTTAGTCTATCAATATGTCAACCAGCGCGCTGGAAAGCATAACGTTCCCACAGATTGAAGTATGCAGCAAAAGATACAAAGAGCTTCTAATTGGGGTTGAATTGTTTACACATGTCTCTAATAGTTATAGAGATGTAGCAACCTTGCTGTACATTTTTTGTTGATTTTGCATATATTTTGAATTTCAAAAATGTACTTAAAATATACCGAATACCTGTTGATAGCAATCCAATAGCAGCCAGGGATACTCGGATATTTGTTTGGAAGTTTACTACGCAAGTTGAAATATTTCAAGTTGTATTGTGATTAATATTCATTGGGTTTTACTAGTTTAAAATTTTTCCAAAATTTGTTAGCAATATGAAAAATGTGAGCAAATTACTAAGTATTGAGTTAAAAAAATATTGTAGAAATGGTTGCTGTAATGCGAGGCTCATTACTTGTAACAATGGATAGTTTTTGAATGTCATTCTGTGAAGGTAACATTATGTTACAGTTCATTTACAAACAAATTTAAATAAAAGATAAATATACATCATACACAGTAAGATCGAAGGATTATTGGTTTATTTATTTGTAAGAGATGCCCAAACTGCAACAGTATGAGATGTATATTATCTCCTTTCCCACTTTAGTTGAGTTTTGCCAAGTATGACGTTGGGGTGATTGATTGACTGAACGTATATATATACTCTTATATCAATGATGAGGCATAAACTGACAAGCAGAAACAGTTTACCAAGGGAAACTAGATATAGCCCTTGTCAGAATAGCTATGATAAGTATCGTATATTATCAGAACTTATCATTTCCATGAAAAAAAAGAATATCTCCAAATACTGGAATATAAATGAGGAAAATATCAAAAGAATATTAGGTGAAGGATACATTGAGTCATATCCTGAAGGATTTTATTTACACCCTGTATATCTAGTTGGCTATATTGTAGCCTTACTCAAGATCCACCGTCTACACTTTATTCAGTACGCTATAAATAGTTCTATGTTACTCTTCCAGTATACTGTATGAGAGAATCAGTATGTAAGTATAGAGACCCGAGGAACGGGATATAATTAAATGTGGTATAAGTAAAGGGAATGGTATTTTGATATTTAAGCGGAAGACTTGCCTAATAGGGTATTACATTTTGGAAGAATTAAGTACAACAGAAAAGAACATATGAGATTTTTAAAAAATAGTGTTCATACGGCATTTAAACCTTATGAACAAGGAGAACGATTAAACCGACTCTTCTCACATTATCACTTGCGACATTTATTTACACCAAACGTTGAAGTATCGTTGCAGAGAATGTTGTATTGGAATGATGGCTGAAATGAGCCACGTCTCGGCTACGTCACGGGTCGTAGGTTCCGCTCATACAAGTGGCTCGATTAAAACTACCAAGAAATTTCTAGAAGTCGATCTATAATTTATTCACTCCTTTTTCTCATCGTTTGCTTTAAGTTGCAACTAGCTACCCAAGACTCCGAAGAGTAGCATCCATGCTTTTGAAATTTTATGTACTGCATATTTTCTTTATTCGAATTTCCCTTTGTGCTTCTGGAGCATTCAACATCCAATTTTTGGATATTTGATGTTGATAATCATAATGTTTCATAAACTTGGGATATTTACCAAAATTTGGTAAATTTTGCAAAAAGACACATCCTGGGTTATAAGAAGTCACATCCATTGATATACCTGTCAGTTTTATCCAATACTCATTACTACTTCAGTTCTCACTCTCTTTACTCGTTTTGGGCCACTGTGGTTTCCTCCAATACTTTCACACTGTTTTCTATTTGTATCTATTTACCAATATGAATTCTTTGAGTCCTCAGAAATTTGACATCCCATGCTGCTAGGCTTGAGTTAAAAGAAGACAAGTCCTTGTACGATATTTCCACCAATATGTATGTCACATTGGTAAATGGCCACTACTTGTAGTATGTCATAGATTCTACCATTGAAAATTCACTTTCCTTACATTTATTTTATCTACATTTTCTACTCACCCCTATATTATTTCGACTTATCCTCGTCTTGATCAGTTCTTTGAGAATTTTTTGTCTACTGCAGAGTAGTTTGTTACGTTTCTATAAAATTCTTTGTAGTTTCCAAGGGAACTATTGAGTTCAATAAATGAATAACGAATCTGGTTTGCTGGTAATTCTACATTAGTCAGGATAAGCATGATTTTCATTATTTCCAGAATTTCCAGCATTTTTTAACAGAAATGAGGGCATACTAAAAAGACTCATTCAACAATCCTGGCTGCATTCAAAGTCGAAACTCTCTACACATTCTTCATGGGAAACCCAATATCTTTTGATAATACATATATCCAAAAGTTTTTTAGAGAGATATATATCTTGTTAAAGGAGAGGATAAACGGGAGCTGAATCCCAAGACGAGAATACTAACTCGAAAGTATATCGGTCAAAGCTATTACCGATGTCCCAAGGCTTTTCGATATCGAGACATTCAACTATTCTCAAATTATGACAACACTGGGTACAAAAAATTTTGCTGGGCGTTTTTCTTGTTTATAATATATTAAAGATGGAATAAAAGATGCAGAATGTGCCGTGAAGGTAACCGCAATAGCACTCGTCGAGGTCCATATAATCATTTATTTTCAAATTTTCACTGTTCAGAAGATCTCCCACAACTCCTATTTTTCAGTCTGGCCATGGCTGACCTGAGCTAATGTTACATCGAAAGTCACACATGTTTTCAATCGGTTGCTTACAAGGCTCAGGTAATTATTACCTGTATTTTGTTTTTATTCGATTTCATCGATATCCCTTTCATTTCATCGCTTCTATTTGTTTCCATAAAACCACCAAACAAGTCCCAAAATAGGGGAATCAACTGGTACAAGTGTCTTCTCTCTTGGGCTCGGGAGACATTTTTGTTTGTATGGAAAAGACAGAGACCTCGGTATTTGTGAAAATGTGGAAAAACAATGGTATGGTAAACAGGAGAGATAAGAGCAAACAAATTCTTGGTAACCGAGAAGAGGCGAGTCTGTGGAAATAGTTAGGAATGTATGTTACTAAGTGTAGATATGGACTAAGATGACGTCAATGTAATAGAATAAAGAATGGGGAATGTATTTTTTTTACGTATATTTCATATCTACCTAAGTATCTAATCTATATAGTGGTGAGACATTCTAGCAGCACAACAGTTTTATACTGCTACAAAATCAAATCTTTTCCTTTTACCTTTTCCAAGGGTTCCAGTTAAAGATTTTCTTCTCTGGTAGTTAGAATAGTACGATATGATGGATTTGAATGGAAAACAAGCAAGATAGAGCACAGGAAACAGAAAAACACAGTTCCTACCAACGTCATAAAACATAGATATTTTATAATTAGTGGGGGAGACGGATATTTTATAGTTACTTAGGTAAAATACACGATATGTTGATAAAACAATACTAACAGTGCCTTTTTCCATCCTTTTTTTCACTCCTCATATGGAAATGTGCAACCTTAACTTTTTTCTACAGATTTTTTAAGAAAATTTATGTAATTAGAAATATCAAATTCCTTGAGTTAAAAAAAACTGGTGGAGCTACGACAAAAATCAATCTTGATTAAGTTAAATGCATAGACAGCATGTTGTTATTGCTGTATAGTGCAAAAATTTTTTAGCGCTTATAAAATTGAGGGTAGTGGGTAGTTACGCCAGTGAGTCCCACCGGAGGAGAGCTCTACATTGGTTTACACTCCAATACAGAGAAGTTCAAATTTTGTAGACGTCAAAGTCCTCTTACTTTTATGCTATAATATATAGATTTGTATAGTTATACTTAAATATATATCATTGAGTTAAAAAGAAAAAAAAAAAAATTTGACCGGCTAGTACAAAGTCACTTCCAATTAACTTGTAAGTTACCGACGACTCAGTTCAAATCAAGCCACAGCTACTATATAGGTGTCCAAATATACGGAGCTCGTAAACTAGTTCGGTATGTGGTTTTCAAATAATTTTATTTCGCCTGCGTAATTCAATTTTGATTCTTTTTACAAACCAAGAAAAACAAGAAGCTCTTAATCTGTTTCCATTTTGACTTTAGTAAATGTAGACAAATATAGGTGATGATTGGGATATCAGGGAAATGTAGAATATACATATCTTGAGCTCAATTATTTCAAATCTTTTTTAATCTTAAATCCCAAAGTCTTATGTTTTAAGAATATTCTCATTTATTGACAACATAAGGACGGAAATTTGACGTCATTAAATATTCCGTTTTACATCCGGAGTAGTTATTTCTTTCCCGATTGGAAATTCTACTACTGATAGAAACATAAAACTTAAATTCAATTGGTTAATAGTCGTGACGTTAATGGATATATGTAGAACTTTACTTTACAAGTGTGTTTTTATCAACGGCTAATAATCGAGCCAAATCTCACATGTACATTATCAAATATACAGTATCTCCAGTTGGAAACTCCTCTAGATAGTCTTTGCTAAATCCAATAAAAACTTGGAACTATTTGGAATTAAATTAGAAAATATAACAAACATAGTTGAACACCATATTTCATTAATGTTGCAACGGGGTTTTATACTTGTAAACCCTGTTAGTTCTTAATGTTTGACAGGATTATTTAAATGATACATCTATATGGTTTGAAGTTTCTGAAAGCAAACAAGATGTAGGCACTTTATAATAATGTAGAATTGGCATGACACTTCCTTAGTTACACTAGAACGAATTATTTTTACGTCGAGGGAGCATATATATCTATTTGATTGTTTATAAAAGTCCGTTAATTTTCAATTCGCAAATGAATTCCAAAAGAATGTTTCCCGTCATGGTTTAAAAGGTGGTCAGTTTTATGATCTAGTTAAGAGTCTGACTTGAAAATAGGAAAAGTAGAATATACACTGAGAACCGGGATAAAGTAAATTCAAATAGGTTTTTTCCTACGCATTATTGATAGAATTTCACACAAATTTTCGAAGTGAAAAAGAACACCAAATACGAACATGAAATGCTCATCCAAATAACAAAAAGGATGCCAGAGCATGCCATAAACAAAAACAAATGGACGAGTCCGGAGTCGAACCGGAGACCTTTCCCATGCTAAGGGAACGCGCTACCAACTACGCCACACGCCCGTGTTTGTTGTTACTTATTTTCTCAAGGTAAAACTGTTAAGACGAATAAACATTAATAAAAGCCCGATTTTGGAAAATGTGGCCTTAATTCAAGGTCTTGGTTACAAAATATATCAGGGTTCCCCAGGAACTTGATGTTTCTTGCGTTTTTTCGATGTTTTGGACGTTGAATTTGAGTCAGTAGATGATTGCAGAAATAGCTCGCTCTAAGCTCTCAGAAATAATAGTGTGCAATAAGGCACTTTGATAAACATAGTAGTCCCTGTTTTTGAGTCTTTTACAGTTATGCTCGTTTCCATAAGTTCGTGTAACGAACACTGGTTTTCCAATTACTCTGATACTATAAATACCTAAAAATATGGAGGTACAACTTGGCCATGAAGGATTCAAAAGTATAGTACTATAAACACCTGTTAATTTTATGACCCTTGCCATTGAAATAACTGATTTATTATCGGCATTTTCGCTCAATACTATATACTGAAATAGGAGTATTTCATTGGAAGCAAATTATAAACTTCTCAATTATTGCGAAATTCTATGATTTCAAGCATATTTTTACTGCACGAAAGCCGTACTTTTCAATTTGCTAATGCTTTTATGTGTTCCCGATACAACCTTCAATCTTCAAAAATACAACCTGCAACCTCCACCAAATGAACTAAAAATTGAACTAGTAAATTATAGAGAGTACATATATTATCCAGTGATCAATTATACTTAATGAACAACCACTCCGTATTGCTAAATAGCGAAGTCATATTCACTGTCACGTTACAGTTCCGGAGATCCCGAGGTTAAATCCGACTACCTACTGTGCATTGTGTTATATCGGAATAATTTGAGAACTCCGGATCACCTAGATCCCGTAAACTGAGCTTATAAACTTTATTAGATATAGAAGCTATATAACTTAATAAAGTTTCCTTTATTTCATCAATTCTTCATTAATCTCACTAAACAAACATCTCATTACTATGTCCAGATCCTCCCACCCAAATTTCGAAATCGTCAAATACGAAGTCCACATTGAAGGCGGTGAAACACGTACTATTCAAATCGCTGGCCAATCAACCCCTAACATGCAGATCCCAGAGAACTCAAGGTACACAAGCACCATATACTTCAGAGTCTCAAACAACACACCGAAGAACTTGAAGTACAAGCAGGATTTCAAGAAAGCTGGTATTGTAGTTAAGACCTTTGAAGTGTTGCTTGGAGATTACGAACCTTCTAATCAACTCTACTCCAAGGAATTGGAAGGAGACACTACCCCAGGAGGGTTCTTGTTCAGAGGTAGCCATCCAGTGAACAACGTGTATTATGCCAATGGTACTGAGTTGTATTCCGCTGATTGGTGCATGGAGATTGTCAAGAAATAAAATAAATAGATCAATTAACGATATATAATACGGATGATGTGTAGACTAGGCAATTTATCAAAACCCTATAACTACCTCCCAAATATATGGT
This sequence comes from Aciculoconidium aculeatum, assembly GCA_030579395.1. NCBI lineage: Eukaryota > Fungi > Ascomycota > Pichiomycetes > Serinales > Debaryomycetaceae > Aciculoconidium > Aciculoconidium aculeatum. The sequence goes on from JAKTQU010000104.1 coordinate 8,109, forward strand.
GAAAGTGGATCTAGCAATTTCCAGTTTGGTGTTCTAAAATAGTATAACATGAAGTTGACCTATTTAAACCATATTGGTGTTAATTTTGTCATTGTTTTATTTTACAATAATTAAATATTGTTTGGATTAGAAGTTTGAAATAATATAGCTTCACATTTCGAGTGGCAGACAAGCACATGGAGAAAATAGTCACTCACTCACTCTTTAAAGATTGTCAAGATCCAATAGCAAGCTATTTAAGCTATTTGAAACTAAATTATATTTTAATTCAACGAACCATCTAAAAATACTGTTTCACTGAATATGGAAATATGCAGCTTCTTTCGAATGGAAAATACTTCAATTACTCTTACGCAAAGTCCAATTATTCTTGGTGTTGCTTCAAATTGAGCCCACAGATGACTTAACTTAATATCCAAGTTGAACTTATATAATCTATTTTATTGTAGGATAATAATGGTCTTGTAACTACATTCTGAAGGGTCAAAATGTTCACCTAATTTTTTCTGAACAGCACACCTTACTTTTAATCTTTTTATTTTTTTGAATATTCAATGACAGCAGATGCATTTTAGTGGGGAATGGGATGGACCTTCTCTCTTATTGAATTTGTCACCGCAGAGTAAACTTTTTGTGTATCCAAAAACACGTCAATCCTCCGAGTCCTAATTCTTTCTCCGAACAGAAACACAAGAAACGATCGTAATGTCTAACCCGATTTCTTGGCTGTTTAGAAGGTCAATTCTGCAGCTTTTCATGCAGTAGATCAGATTTACTTTGCTACGTTACATTTACGGTCACATTCCTTTGCGTGTCAATTGACGATGTTTTTGTTATAGTGTTTTTTTTTTTAATTTACTTAATATCTCGGATTTTTTTAACTCCAGAAATGAATTTTCTACCGAAGCACAAGATTTTTACGTCCAATTTTTCTATTGAACTTGAGGCCTTTTCACACTCAATACTTGTTTTAAAAATTAAGTTGCGGTGGTAATAGTTCTGGTCCGAGGTATGAATAAAAAGTAAAGACTGTATTGGAATGTTTCCAACCCACTCACAAAGTACAGAAATATTTTATTGTGAATTGATAGTTGATAATAAATTAGTAAATTCTCTGCCAAGTGCCACTTGGTTTGGTCTCCGTAGAATAGCCGAAATACTCGAGATGTTACAACTGGGGTGATTTACTTTCAACATTTTCAGTCAGCAAAAGCTCAAGTAACTCACAAGTATAAATAGGAAAGTCGTTTCTAATAATTGAATCAACCACCACTACCACCAAATATGCGTTTTACTGTTTCGTTCTTAACTTTATTCTTGCTCGCAGAAGTTCTTGCCTTCTGGAGAATGCCTTGCCCTGCTCCAATTGTCACTGAACGTATTGATCCTATTATCAGTCCAGGAGGTATCGCTGGACACATGCACTCAGTCTTTGGAGGCTCTGGTTTTAGCAAGACAACCACCTATGAGGACACTCAACGTGCTAAAGACACTACTTGTATGGTTACCGTTGACAAATCTAACTACTGGGTTCCGCTGTTGTACTTCTGGGATTCCTCCAAGGACAAGGATCAGTTTACTTCAGTTGATATGCTTGGTGGTGCTACCGTTTACTACTTACAAAGATACAACGATGACTTCATCCCAGGGGGAAACGACAAGGTCTTGAAAGCCTTCCCTAAGGGTTTCAGAATGCTTGCTGGTGATAACCTGAGAAGAAGTTTTAACCCTAACTCTAAGGAAGACAAGGCTATTAGTTACGTCTGCTTAGGTCCAAACTACCTGTACAATATTGAAACCAACGAGATTCCGGCAGGATTGACCTGTGACAGCGGGTTCAGACAACAAGTCATGTTCCCATCATGTTGGGACGGTAAGAACAACTGGTTACCAGGAAGTACCCATGTTGCCTATCCTGATGGAACTGACCATGGGGTCTGTCCATCTTCTCACCCAGTCAGATTGGTTACCTTGTTCTACGAAATTCTTTGGGATACTGGTAAGTTCAAGGACAGATGGGAATCTGCATCTGCGGCCAACGCTGACTACGCCAAGAAGCACGGCGTTTCTTATCCAAACAACAAAGCACACCCATTAGTGTTTGCCAATGGGGACCCTACTGGTTACGGCTCCCACGGTGATTTCATCAACGGGTGGGATGTTGATGTATTACAAAGGGCTGTTGATACTTGCACCAACGACTCCGGAAGAGTTGAAGACTGTCCTGTATTCTCTAGCATCTTGCAACCTTTCGATGTCGCAAAAACCAAGAAGATGAGCCCTCACATTGATGAACCAGGTATTGGTACCTTCTCGAAATTACCAGGTAACAATCCTATACAATTTGGCCCTGGTCATGCAACAATGGGTTCAGTTCCTGGTGCAAACCAGCATTAAATTAGACCATTTATGTGAGTTTCTCTGCATAATAGAGTAGTCGAGCTACTTTAGATCACATTTTTTTGTCTTTCTTAACTACCTGAGTTTAAGTGAAGTTGCAAAATATTTATAGAACCGTTTATAGTTAATAGCATTCACAAATTTCAGTTTCATTTTATTATTTTCTGTAGATGACACTAAAATAAAGGATTGACTTAGAGGAATTTAAGCTTCCGATGATAGAATGGTATCAACGTTTGGAATGAATACATTCGAACAAATTAGGAAAATCTTATTCATTCATTAGTGTGCTTGTTCTGCAAAACGTTATGAATTCTACGACGACATTTTCCTCCTAGCCCCCTTTTAATTGAGATCAACAGAATGCTTCTATACTACATTCGTGCGGTATTTTGGGCTATTGTTATTCCAAGGACAATGAAAAGCTTTACTTCGAAATCAATTACAATTTATAATGATTGATATATCTTAAATAATAGGTTTACACTTCTTGGATTTCAGATTGTGGTTATTTTGTATTGCTATACTCTATTACTTTATACTTCGCGAACAAAGCTATAATGACTTCCAATTTTCCTCCTTCTGTATTCTAATTTATTCAGTAAATTATACCAACTATTCTATGACCAATAACCAAGGCTCTGCCTAATATTAACTTTGTACTATATTACGAAACATGAGCGTTCTTGATATGTGAATAGTAATTAAATCATATAATGAACTTCATGAATTCTAAACATGAAGCGTCAACCTATGAATATATACATTATGAAGATGTCATCAAAGAAGAGAAGACTAATCCAACTACTAGAAGAACTAGAAATAAAGGCATTGTAATTAATGATACTACACCTACTAGTATTCAAGCAACCATTACAGATGAGGAAGAAACTGTATATCAGAGTGTATACCATTATATATAATTCTTTTAATTTCGAGTTGACGAAAAGATACCATCGAATGACTCGGTATATGGATCACAACACTTTTCAAACAAGTTTTCGAAATATTTCTAAAACATTTCATAATCTCGGTAAAAACAAGCATATATAGAAAATTGGTTATTAACTTGAAATCACATGCACTACATTTTCTTTCCAAAAAATTTTTGTACAGTAGCTAGTAAATGTAAATCCTACCGGTTGATTGAAACAATAAGTTAAAAATTACCTTTAACATGTCTGGTCAATTCGTTGCTTAGTGTACGGCAAAATTGATCCCTGATGGATGTATCACATACCCTTCGAAGTCCAATTCTGGAATAGTGGAATTAAAGCATTAATTTACGAATGCATGAGGTATTTTCCGAGTCATGACATTCTGATACAGTTCGATTTTCGATATCTGATAATAAACCCGAATCGTCTAGCATGGATCCTTATTACATTTATTTATATTTTAAATTTCAATGTTCTAAAAACTTGCATTTAGTGAATAACCGTCAAATACGTCATCTATATTAATAGTCAGTTTGTATTGATTTTTTTTATAGCTTTATTTCGCTAGTGATCAAGCTTTTCTTTTTAGGGGAGCTCTTTACAGTCTTTCACAGCCAATATACTTTCATTTTCAATGTACCCTAGAGGGACACTTTATCTTGCACGAAACGGCTCCTATTCTTCTGCCCATTGTTACGGAACAATTACCCGAAACTTCCATCAGTCATATTCTCACACAAAGCGGGTGTTTTCCACAATCCCATTGTGCTCACGCGGTAACGTAACAGAGAACACATCAAAGATAAAGAACTTAGAATCATATTTCATTAAAAGATGTGAATGTTTTACATAATAAAAATTAAGATCACGATGTATCCTTACAATGTAGCTTGAAACTAGAAAGATATCAGACATTCTCTCTACTCTCTGACCTCAGAAGGTCAATAGATTGTCAAGGCTCATATTGGAACCTTACCTTTGTAACTAAGAACTTACATTTCGGTAATAGAACACCAAGTGCAAAACCATTTTCGTGAATAAGGAAAGGAAATGTCATTAGCGACCCTTCGTTCACGAACATTTCTAAAAGAAACACTATGAACATTATACCACGTGCTGGACTAATTAAATTGAAAACAAGAACCAATGATGTGTATAGGTGATGATTTTCAACTTTATCATGTGATAAAAATAAAAGACCATGTATCTGACATAGAAAGGCCTCCAAGAACACCCAATATTAATAACCTATGTATTTCTGCAGTTCTTTAGTTCAATATACAACATTCCGTTGGCTGCAAAGCATAACATTCCGTTGGCTGCAAAGCACAACATGTCAGCTAAAATAATTTGTATCACAGTAAATTCACAAACATTGTGCCCTATGTCCGAAACAAACTGATATTTTGCAACCCGATAAGAATAGTTCGTCACTCTTAATTCATTATTTAAAGCATCCATATCGCTGTAGAATTATCTTTCTTCCCCATCAACTTCAACCCACACTCGCTAATTATGTTCCTTGCAAACGTCTTGGCTTTACTTGCCCCACTCTTCCTCAACGCTCTTTTAGCTGCTGCCTTTAACGCCGGCGGTAACGACAATGTTGCTGTCTACTGGGGCCAAAACTCCAACGGTCAGCAACAATCTCTTGGCTTCTACTGTCAAAACACCGCAGCTGACATCGTCATGGTCTCCTTCTTGTCCGGTTTCCCAAACACCAACTTGAACTTGGCCAACGCCTGTGGTACCACGTACCCAAGTGGTCTCTTGCACTGTCCATCTGTCGCCAACGACATCAAGAAGTGTCAAGGTATGGGCAAGAAGATCATCTTGTCCCTTGGTGGTGCCGCTGGTCAACATGGTTTCAGCTCGGACCATCAAGCTGCAGGCTACGCCAAAACCTTGTGGAACAAGTTCGGTGGTGGTCATGACTCTGAGAGACCATTTGACGATGCTAAGGTTGATGGTTTCGACTTTGATATTGAAGACGGTAACCCAACCGGTTACGCTGAATTGGCCAGAATGTTGAGAAAGAAATTCGACAGTGACCGTTCCAAGCAATACTTCTTGTCTGCTGCTCCTCAATGTGTCTACCCAGATGCCTCTGTTGGTAACGCTTTGCAATACGCTGGTTTCGATTTTGCTTTCATTCAATTCTACAACAACAACTGTAACTTGGACCGTGCTTTTAACTGGAACACCTGGAAGACATTCGCTCAACAAACCTCATCTAACAAGAACATTAAGATGTTTGTTGGTGTCCCTGGCTCTCAAGGTTCTGCTGGTTCTGGTTACGTTTCCGCACAAAAGGTTCAACAAGTTTTGAGACAACACAACGTTTTGAACGACCCAAGATTCGGTGGTATCATGCTTTGGGATGCTGCTTCTTCTTACTCCAACAACAACTATATCCAAAAGATGAAGAACATCGTTTCCGGAAAAAATGCCAGAGACGCTGAAGAAACTGTTGAAACCACCCCTGCCGCTGAATACCCAGAAACCACTTCCGTTCAAGAAGCTTGGTCTCCAATCCCTACCACTTTTGTTACCATTACAAGAGCAGTCTAATATGGCTAATTCTGTCGATTTTATCCAGTGATTATTCATAAGACTTTTTTTTAAGAAGTCCATAGATAAATATTGTGTATTCTTTTCTTATCACTAATATAATCATATGTGCTTACCCAGTTTGTTGTAATGGCTGCAAGAGAACAGCTGAAATGTAAATGATTTTTCTTGGACGATTATTTATTCTTAAATGGTTAGGGGAAATTAGTCATTCGTTTTTGATAAAAAATTTGAATTCGAAAGGCTAGTGATTTCCTAGTCATGGATTGAAATAATAGATCGTATGTTTTTAGTTAAGTTGAATAATATAAGGTGACTTCCCAAATGTCTAAATGCGAAGGATGAGACTAATCGAGAACATATTGTTCAACGTTAGCGTACAATGTAAGTTCCGTAAATAGTAAAATCTCAATCCGCTAATCTATAGAAATTGAAATTACAAGTAAGCAAAGAAGTACTTTAGTGGGGAGTTTTGGTTCTTATCATGAACTTTGTAACCGATTAGTTGTAAATGTACCTGAAAGATGGGATCATACTAAATATCACCGGATTAAGGAGTGAACAACATCAATATACTGTATTTCGATGATTCTTGTTTTTTTCAAACCAAAACAGAAGCTGGTATTTTCAGATAATTTCATTTCCAAGGGTCTATTAGTTCTTCAAGTATGTAGTTCTAGTATTTTCAAGATCCAATTTTGAAGATTCTATGTTTTGATCCATTAACTTTTGAGTTTGGAGAAATGATTTATGAACTGTCGATTTGGAAACATTCAAAATGACTTCTTCGAAGTTTAATAGAAATTATTTGATTCACAGTGAACAGAAAACACCTTGAAAGAACAGCTGAACTTTTATTAAATTGGTTTGACTCACCTTTTGTTGAAATCCGTAAACTCCGCCCGTTTACAAAGAATTAGTAATAATAGTGTAATACGTATGCTGCAGATTTCCACTTCGGGTTACTATAGACGGAGAATAACTCAATTTCGGGAAAGATTGCAAGAAACCCGTTGCGTAAAATTAAAATTTAAGAACTGGAAGAAGTATATCGCTATTCTATTTGAGAACTCTAATTAATTCTGTGTTGCAACTTGCAGTTTCATTTTTACACAAGATCTCTGAACATGTTTTCACAAGTCCTGTATATATCTTGGGAGCGCAAAATGAAACTGCGCCTCATTTTTCTGGTAGGACTAGAGTGAATTATGCTTGGTCTTTTATCTATAATATAAGAGGAGTTAAGCGGAGATATCTCTGACGAATTACAAAATGGATACTTTAACATAATATTTAACCGTAAGCTCCACAACTAGTTCACTTTGATGTAAAATTCTTTCCCTATCAAATTAGAATAGATCAAATATATGTCGAAGTAGTTTATGTCAAAATAGACACTATCAGTCTTTAAAATAACATGAGCCAAAGGAACATATGTCACACTTATTGTCAATAATGATCTAGTTTACGGGGAACCGAAGCGGTAAACGGAACTTATTTCCGAAGGTTCCGTTTCATATTTGTGTCAAATCATCCTGTCTTCTGTTCTTGCCAACTTGGTGTAACACGTCTGTGCAATATTTATAGATGATATCACAGTGATACCTAGTGGTTAATACAGTAAAGCACGCAATAGAATCACTGTAACTTGAGTATAAAAAGATACCAATATTTCTATTTCTACTAATTTTTTTTTTTACTCATTCGAGCTCATAAACACAATGCAATTTTCTGTTTCCCTCTCTCTCCTCGTTTTATCCGCTGCTGCTGCTGCTACCAACACATTCACCTTACTCTCCGTTAGATCCGGATTTGTCTATCATTTTCAGTCTATCGGTGTCTCAAAGACCAACTTGGTTCTTGGTTCTGAATCAACCAAGTTTGAGTTGAAAGATGATAAATCTTTATTAGATACTTCCACCAACAAGTATGTCACTGTTATTGATAGTCAATTCAAAGAATCTGACAGTCCAGACAAGAACTTTAAGATTGAAAACGATCTCTTGGTTTACCAAGACAACAATGTTTTCTTTTATGCTTGCCAACTTGATGACGTTACCCAATTAACTGCCTCTTGTCCATATACTGCTGGTCTCAAGATTGATCTTAAGATTGTTGAAATCTAATGCCATATTTCCCACACCTCTATTTCAGCATCACTTTAGAATTATTGGCAAAATGGAAGTGTTTTGGTGGGCCATTATCCAGGGAATCTAATTTTTAATTGCTTGGTTATTTGTTGTAAAATCATTTCAAGGAACCTGATCCTAAATATATTTTAGAATAAATTCACTCTTTGGTCTTTTAGTATGTTAGTTATATGAATAGACACCAGAAAGATACAGTGAATTCGATAGGCTTCCTGATTTGTCAATTTTTGAATCTTGATTAATATAGTATTTGAGGTACAGCGTTCTGTATAATGAATGTAAGTGGGATAGGATTCTAATACTTTAATCTTTTAAGTATGACTACATAATTAATAGGTTAGGTGGAATTAACATACTGAGTATGCTCATGAGGTTTCTTGGTACTAGCGAGATCTGAAGTAGTGAATTAGGTTTAGCTAAATAAACAGAAGGATCTGTGAAAACTTTTTAACTAGTATCAGATCACATACACTGCTAAATTTCAGCAGCACCCCCGAAATACATCTTCCGTGCATTCTGTGTTAACAACATACCGGAAAAGTTTCAAATTTATTGAATCAAATTATTTGGATAAAGTTAATTTTATCGGATTTACATAGTCGGTCGAACCTTCTATATACTCTGTCCACTAGATAATTTACTTTTTTAAACCAACTACATTTTCAACGAATAACTTAGATTTGAAAAGCTAATCTGCAAGATTGATATTGGAAATTTATCCTTCTGTGTTTCCAGGCATCATCAGAGTTTTTATCAAACTCAAAAACTAATTCATTGCACCAGATCACTTCAATACAGCTAATCAATATAAATTATCAATAATTCTCAAACAAAGAGAGACGAAAGCGCTACTTTAATTTAATTACATAAACCTAATCACCTGTATTTGATGTCGAGAAAGCTGCAACACGAGGGTGTATTTATTTGAAAGATTCTTCTTTCAGAGAACAACAACAAGGAATTGTGGTGAATCTAGTAACCTTACGCCTTAAAGGATGAAGAAAATATTTGCTACCCACAAATAAGTTTGGAAATTACAATAGGAGTCCCCCAATGATTCATTACACAGTATTTAAAGTAGTTCAACAAAATGAAAGAAAGAATAATATAATGGAAAAGAAGCCTATGCAAAAGAGAAAGCAAAATTTGAAAACTATGGAAGCAATTACTTACAAACAGACTACGAGTCTAATTATATTGGCAAGCATCGAAGATAGCAGAGCTGTTTCTGCGAAAGCTTATATCAAGAACCTGTGTACGATAAGAGGGAACAGCAGATTTCTACAATCAACTTTATAACAATTCCGAGACTAGAGAAGAAAAACAGAACATAATTGATGAGAGTGCAATATTACAAAATAAAAATCCAACACTTGGAAAGACTTTATAAAAGTAATCACTATAGAACCACAATAGACCTTATAATTAAAAAAAAAGCTTTAGTTTACTATTCTTTTAAGCAAACTAAATACTCACTGATAAAAATTTCCCTGTCCTGCTACCTTCAACACACCACGATTTTCCCATTCACTACCATATTCGGTAGTGCAAATAACCTTTGGGAAGGATATTTTTGAATCCGCTACCATAGTCACACAGAGACTGAGAACGTCTCCCAAATCGATACGATAGTTATGGACCAAATTGATCACACATATATTGCTTGTCTCAATTTCTTTAAAACTTCCTATATCATTCCGACCCAAGTTCAAATATTCCAAGTTTGGAGGGGTCTTGAATATGTTAGTCAGCAACCAAGGTCCCAAATTATTCGAATAAAGGTTCAAAGTTTTTAAATTGGTTAATCTATAAGGATCTCCTTTCATCGAAGAGATACGGCAACTTCCATAAATCTCAACTATGCTCTCAGGAAATGCACCCCAATCAAAAACTTCCATATTGGCGTCAATTCTAGCTGTAACTAAAGACGTACACTTTCTAAAGCAGAATTCTAGGTTGTACCTCCTATCAAGATGCAGGATTACTCTGATTTCTTTGAGACTTGGTAGACTGAGTTCCATTTTCTGTTTCCTACTATCCACTCCAATACACAACTTTTTTAATCTCACAGGGATTACGTCCGCTAACACCTCATCTATTTTGGGGTCTGAAAATGGTAAACGTAAACCAATCTCATTCAAACTGTCCGGAATCTTAAGATTTTCTAATTCACCAATATTTTCAAATAGTTTTGATATCCTAGGTGGCACCATTATTGCTTGAATATTCACTTTACGTTCAAAAAGCTCCAACGAGTTCATACACAGTGCCAAATATATAGACGGCAGGGAGAGAGTCGGGTACTTAACCAACTCTATATTCTTTCCATAAAGGCTCAAGTAGCCCAAGTTTTGTATATTGGTCAAATCAACACAACTTATATCATCCGTATTAATTTCAAGCTCCAGTATAGTTGACGGCCATTCCACAGTACTGATGTCGGTGGTTCCAATTTGATTTAACAGCAACGATTTAAGGCCAGCAGGAAGTTTCTCTGTGTCTAAAATCATACCACAGTTATCAAAATAAGCATTCTCCAAAGTTTCTGGAAAAGACAGAGAATACAAAGAAATGGAAGGTGCATCAGCAACCACCAATGTTCGTAGTTGTGGAGGAATGTAAAGCTTGGTAGCTCCAAATAATCCTGCAGACTTCTTCTTCTTTAGCACAACCTGTTCATTATATAGTTTCAATTTCCCAAGATACAAATATTTCAACTCATCAGAGTATTCAAATGTATTTATAGGGCAATTATAAACTTGTAACTCAACTAAAGCTACTTTGGCCAATCCGTACAAGCAAGTTAGACTTTCACATGATTTGATCTTGAGAGATTTCAAAGTTAGGGGAAATTGAATTTGGTTCAAACTTGTCAACCCCAAAATATTCCTTAATATCAATTTTGAGACTGGAAGTTCCGACAAGTTTAATTTATCACTCTCAAAGCGAACAAGTTTCAAAAGCCTTAAATATGGGATTCTGATCCTTGTGAAGTCAACTTTTACGTTTTCAAGTTCAAGTATCTCTAAACTTTTTGGAAACTCTCCGCCTAAAGTATCAATATCTATGAGGCGTAGCTCTTTTAACCCCAGTAGCTTTTGAAACTTATCTTTCTCAAACTGATTTCCACGTAGCGTCATTTTCGTCAAAAACGGACAAAGCAGAACAGCAGTCTCCTGCAAATTTCCCAGATAATGCAACGACATATCATAAGGCAATTCTCTTATCAAGTCGCCATCAACCAGAGAAACAGTTGTTTTTATCTTTCTCACAGATCTCAAAAGAGCAGGACTTCGTTCATGAAGAGTAAGTAAATCGTTTACATTTTCAAAATAAACAACATTTGGTCTGAACCAAGTGTTTTTATTTGAAAACTGTTCAAACCAAGCTAGTAAAGAAAACTCCGGATAGTCTGTTTCACTATATACCTGTTTCAGTTCCCAATCTTTGATTTCTAAAAACCGTGGTGAGCATCCAGGCCAATTTGTAGCCTCCTTAGGGTCTCGTTCAGGACCAATGTATCGTATATGGCCTGCTTCTACCCAAGGTTGCTTGTCATGAATGTCCTCATTGTCCAAGATCTTGATGACAGAGTAATATATCTTTCGTACTTCTCTCCCAAACTCAGACAGGTCCATCAAATGACCAAGGTACTGGAGTGGGAGGTATTTGATGATCAAGTGGACCAACTCATCGGGGAGTTTGGGTTGTGAATTGTAGTTCTCCTCCATTGCTCTTTTGAAAAGTGGAGAGACCAAATCTTGACATCAAATCACGTGAGTAAGTGGTTGATGATTCTTTTAGAAAAAGGCTGCAAAACTATTGAACATTACTGAATACACTGACAGCACAATCATCCTTTATTTTTATAATTTTTGAAACCGTACTCCATATAAGATCACATATATTAAATTTTCTTCAAGTTTGCGAAAGTTAGAAAATTGTAATAAATCCAACTCTTGCTGTTTGTAAAACCTTTTTTGAAACAAAAAATCTAGGACTTTTGTGAAGTCGTTTAAGTTGTTCAGAATTTCAATCTCAATTTAAATCGGAAGGTCAAACTCAAAATTATTGTTCATTTCTCTCAAAATAACTTTCAGTTTAACCCTGAGACAAAATCATAGCTAAATCTTGAGTAACTGTAGTTAGATATGAGGTGTTATATGTGTTATCCCTCTACTATGAAGCTACACTCGTAAGTTTTCTTTATCTTTAAATCTTCATACTTCTCTAAAGTCTAAACTCTACCGACTTATTGCCCTCTTCTGTCTATAAATTGGAGAGAGTTATCTCGAAGAGGACTGAGGAGATATATTTTCCCGATCCCGTGGCCAAACAGTTCAAAAGCCTAGTCCACGATCCAGTACCCTTAACAATTTTAAAATGTGTTATGAAATCGGTATTGTCGCTCCAAATTGGGAAACGGTGAAGCAAGATACAAACAAGATACAATCAAGAATACTTGTAATTTGCTCCCATAGATAGGAGGATATGCGAAGACCGGATAGCACAGACCATGTTAACCAGCTTTATTAGGAGTACTACATACAGAGCACACCATGTTTTGGGTCAGTATCGATAATTACGAAGAAAATTAAAATGGCTGCTCAACAAACCAATTCCAGCGCTAACGAGTCTCAAGACACTATGAAGGACAACACATATACCGGAAACGGTCTCAATTATACCGGCTGTACCATTGTTTAAGAACATAATCTATCGAGATAGATTCTGATTTAGGTCAAAATTTTCAATTGGCACCAATGAAATATCTTCAATATATTGTTTATTAAAAAGTACTACAATTACATAATGTAGCATCTTGTGTTACAATGTAACTAGATATGACAAACTATGTAGACAAAACTCTACAAACCTCTACTAGATACACGCACCCAAGTTATACTGGAAGTCAATTATGCCAAATTCTGAGTCTTTAAGAGAAATGCACATACTTGATTTGATTAGTGTTGAAGGTGCAATATGAAAATTAAATCTACCTCCCAGTGTGGTAATTTGTGGCATTCTAGATTTTTTGTGGGTAGGGCGGGGAAGCACATCTTTGATCCAGGGGAGAAAATCTCCACGACGTGTATTGACTTAAAAAAAAAGTGTACTGTATCTTCTGGAATTATATAAACGGATATTTTATATTGTATAAGTAAAATACACTCTATTATATTAAAAAATACAATTACGATTCTTTAGAGACCGCCAAGCATTTCTCCTGGTGTAATTGGAGTTTTTGTGGGATTAAAACTGGTAAAATAGTTGTTTGAGGAAAAAGCATACAGTTTTACAGATCAATTGAACTGTCAGACTATGTTATAACTAGAAAAAACGAATGGTTTAAAATAGTCATACAAGAAAAGAATTTAATAAAATAGTAGAATAATAAGTGCTGAAGAAAGTTCTATTAATCATAAACCCTGAAAACAACACACATCTAATTGAATCATCAAAAAATATGATAGAGTATGCCAAGAACTTTTTCGTAAATAAAATAGTGATTGTAGAGCCCCCAATAATTATACTATTTTACTTATACTGTTAGGCTTACTCGTAGCGTCAGGCTTTACAAGGGTTATTATTAGTATATATTATTATTAGTATAAATTTGACTGGTCGAGTAAGCCATAAAAATGGTACTATCGGTACATATTTATAGTACCTAGATGAGGATTAGAACGGGAACTTGAAGATGCGCTTTAGTGGTTATCCAAGTGGATAAGAAGTACCCCAATTAGTAGAATAGGGGTAGATCCGTATCAAATATCATACATTCTAATGTTGCAAGAGCAACAAAATATAATGACTTTTATCGTGGACATTTCAGATATAAACTATTTCTTCGATGAAAATATTAATTAAGAACTCCGGAATGGACAAGGCATCACTGATCACTTGCCATTTATGTGACACTTCTCTTCTTTGATACCATGTTTAAATTCTCCAAGTTAAATTCTTAGTTTTTTCATATTAAATCTATTTCAAGTTAAACTGTTTTTTTCCCCAAGTTAGCTTGTGTAAAGCTATTCAGCATTTGTATTCATATTTTCTAAGTCCTCCCTTTATGAGATCCTGTGCTTTTGCTGACTTGATCACAAACTATTTTGAGTCAATAGCTGCAGTTAGTATTTAGCCAAACCATCACTTGGGCTAATCCCCCGCACATGACGGGAATTGAAAGGGCCGTGTTCATCAATACATACACTGAAATGCAACATGAAGTTTTAAAATATTCAACACGGCAACCGTTCCGTGCCCCGTTAAATCGGCACCCTCCTAGATCTAACAATGGTCAAATAAAAAATCTCTGCATGACAATAGAGTAGCTGAATATTATGATTGTTATTGATATGATAAGGCCGTTGGGTGACAATGTGGCTTGATTCCGTAGAGAATGCGCTCTAGAATATCTGTCAGTTTGTATGAATGATACCCGAGTTTAAATTAGAAACCCAGCCGTTGCGATGTGATTGGCTGTTCATTCTATTAAACTCAACAGGCCGAGTCAAATAGCTCTCGAATACCCAAGCATTCTTTAGCGAATCAACAAGGTTGCCAGTACGCTCTGGAGATCAAATAAAAAAAGCCGTTTGTACCACCATACCCCACAACAATGGGCTGCCTAAGAAATCTTCCTGTAGCACAAAATTCTCTTCAACCCCTCCATTCCAGACTTCACATTTGTTGTGGGAGTACGAGACACAGTTCCTTGTGGGGTTGAAGAGAAGAACATGCGGAGAAGGAAACTCAAGCGCTTGTCACTCAGAAATCAACATCCAAACCCCTCACATCGGGCAGATTTTGTATGTCTATTGGTGAGTTGAGAGACTAGCTGACGGGCAGTTGACGAAGTAAACTGCAGAAGGGCCACAAATAGTTTAAGAGAGCCCAATCTGCAACTACAAACCCGACATCCGGTATCCATGCTGCACAGTCTCACGACCGACCAGATGGCTCATCCTGAGCTCACGGGTTGCAAATTTTGCAGCCCTGTTCTTTTTCCTGTTCCTTTTGCAGTCAAACCGACACAGCTATAAATACGGGACAAAGACCCCGACACTTTCCTCACTCTCTCCATCATTCCCTGCCAATGCTTCCATTGCTCTTCCTCCAGGCGCTCACCTTGCTCTCGGCTGCTATTGCTGCTCCACCTCATCCACCTACGCAGAACTTGGAGGCTCGTGCAAATGTCCTCCCTCCTTATATTGACTCCTTCTACTCCCCTCCCAGTGGCTTCGAGTCCACTGCTCCTGGAACTATACTCAGGTCTAGATCCACACCAGGCCAGCTCAGGTCCATTGGTGTCCCCATTAAGGTCAAGGACTCTCGCCAACTTCTTGTCCGCTCTACTGACTCCCATGGAAACCCCACAGCTATTGTTACCACAGTGATCGAACCGTTCAACGCCGATCCCAACAAGCTTCTCTCCTTCCAAATCGCTCAAGACTCGCCCGCTGCCGGCTGTGCCGCTTCCTACGGCATCCAAGTGGGTGCTCCATTCCTTGAAACCATTAACCTCCAAGGCGAGCTCACACTCGCCACAGCTGCGCTCAAGGAGGGCTATTTCGTGGTGACCCCTGACTACGAGGGCCCCAAAGGCTCTTTCACCGTAGGAAGACAAGCCGCTTATGCTACCCTCGACTCAATCCGTGCCACACTCAACTCCACAGACAATAACGTCAACCCTTCTGCTAAAGTCGTCCTCTGGGGATACTCTGGAGGTGCACTTGCTTCCGGTTGGGCTGCTGCAGTCCAGCCTAAGTACGCTCCTGAACTTACCAAAAGCATTATTGGGGCTGCATTGGGTGGTTTTGTCACTAACGTTGTCAGAACTGCACAGGCTGTTGAAGGTTCTCCCTTTGCTGCTCTCACTCTCGCTGCTTTAAATGGGCTCATGAACGAGTATCCTGAGGCAAAAGAGACCCTCTACAACGACATGTACGATGACAGGAGAGCCGACTATGAATGGGCAGGTAACAATTGTCTTATTCCTAGTACTATCAGGTTCATCGGCACCCGTGTCTTCACAGGTTCCAGGAGATTCTTCAAGAGCGGCTGGGACTTACTCAAGAAACCCGCAATGTCCAAGATCATCGAGGAAACCACTTTAGCCAACACCAACAACGGTGAGATCCCTCAATGCCCCGTGTTTATCTATCACTCCAAGTTAGACGAGGTGGTGCCTGTTGATGGTGTTGACAGAGTCTACAACAACTGGTGCTCTTGGGGGATCAACTCGTTGGAATACGCAAGCGATGTCTTGGCTGGCCATGCAATCGAGTTTGCAAGCGGATCGCCGGCTGCTCTTGCCTGGATCAAGAACAGATTCGAGGGAAAGGCAGCGGTAGAAGGGTGCCAAAGAAAAAATAGACTCACCAATTTGGAGTACCCTGGTGCCTCTCTTGCATTTGCTCACCAATTGTCAACCAGCGTAAAGGTTATCTTCCAGCAGGGCTTGGGTCCAAAATTCTCACTTCCACGTGGTTTGCTATAGGTTATGGACAGTTTGGGTGCATATATCTGCTGTGCAGATGCATGCTGATAGAATTTTTATCACCAGACCGTTATTGTTACGGATTCATCAGGAATACTGGTGTTAGGGGTTTAGATATTCTCAGTTGCATATTGCAGGCTTCTTTGCCTTAATTATATAGCTAGTATTGTGTCTCGACGGTGGTTAATAATTACCAAGAAGCTAGCTAAAATATTTTTATAACGAGATAGTCATACTTTGATGATAATACATAACTCCATTCAAGAAACTCTTTAGCTTTGTATTGCTTTCTTGATTCAGTTTTGTTGAAATTTCACGCAAACGCCACCAAGCAAATCGCCAAGCTTGACTAAATAGATGCAAATAACTGATCTCAGAAATAGATACAGAAGCAAAAGCTAATGACCCTTAGGTATTTCAAACGCCTGAATCTTTTCGATAGTAGAGCTACTGCCTAAATCTGTTGTATACAGAGTCATTGTTAAGTTTATGTAAACTAATAGTGAGAATGGACATGACTACAGTCTTACGACTTTTTATTAAAACTTCGGTCTGATGCATGAATAAAAAGTCGAAAAACTGCAAGAGTTGTGCTTGACCTAAGGCTTAGCACCCATGTCAAACACTGGTAGACGTGAACTGTAACCATTTCCCATTTTAAGATGCATGGTTGTGAATTAATGCGAAACAATTTTGATACATTTTGGTTACTATGGTATCTTTCAGATCATTCCAACACGTGGGATACAACAAATAGATATCTCTTTCAATTAACTCAAGTCTTTTTTGAATTCTATTAGAATCCAAATTCTATTAGAATACCTACCAAGTATGCTCTATTATAATACCTACCAAGTATGCTCTCTCCAATATTCCTCTAAAATACACTCTTCGAGCATTTGAGCTACAAGAAAATTCCGATCAACAGTTTACTCTCTTCTTATTCTTGAAATTCGTCTTAAAAATTCTAGACGTATTATAAGATCTGGAGCCTGTTGAATTTTGAAACTGTCAGTTTAAGGAAATTTTTGAATTCTCTAAGATTGATTTCGTCTCATAAGAACCGTTTACGGATATTTTCATATTTGATTTTACACGAAAAATGAGACTGGAAATGTAAACGCCGTTCCGGATTATTTTCGTTATAGTTGTTCAAAAAATGAGCTGGAGAAGACTTCCATTCCCTTGTGATAAACTAAAAATATTTGTTGATTATCAAACCTAACAACTCTGTTTTAGAAAACTTATTCTCCATACTATAAGATTAGACGAAAACAGCATACATGTACACTTTATCAGGGCTCCAGATATGAAAATATGATGTAAAAGCTCATGTAAAAAGCTCCATTCCCATAGAGTATTAGATTAGCTTCCCTTCCATTAGTCAAATAAGTAGGATGGAACTTTTAAGAATAACTACAATAGAAATATTATTTCTGTAACATATTTATTTTTAGATACCTTTAACGCTCCCAATAACTAAATCCCTTCAACATTATTTTTGAATTCTAAAAAGTAATTTCAGGTCTTTAGTTAAGTTTTTATTTTTATTAACGATTTTTAACTAAAATTGGCCTATTCTTTTACAATTTTTGAAAAATTTGACAAGATTTTACCAGATTAGGTAATTTGCGACGAAATATAGATATTCTTTCTCATTGGGAAACCTATTCCCTTTGTTTGAAAATGAATGATACTGAAACAGGGTCTTAATTACAAGATAATTACAAGAAAGAATCATAAGTTTTTTATTGATAAGAACCTTCTGAAAATATCAACTAGTGCATTTTTATAGAATCCAGAGAAGACTTCCAACTGCAACACTAGGGTATCTAATTACTATCAATCCTATTAAGGAGTTTAAGTAGAACAATTTACAGCTTATTTCAAAATATAACCAAGGTTAAAGTCAGACTTAAAATATTCCCGGATAATACGATGTTTAAGCAGAAATTGAAATTTAGTGGTTAAGAACTGTAATGGAAGTGAAAACAAGATCGAGGTATACTGGAATGTCAGAATGATGAGTAAATAGATAATATATAATAAACAATCAGTATTATGTACATACTCTATGTATCGAGTCGTATATATCCCGGCTTT
>JAKTQU010000105.1:0-24951 GCA_030579395.1 Aciculoconidium aculeatum
GTTGGGGACTTTAGTGGCGGACAGATCATTCTGTTCGTCATAACGTTCTGGAGGCTTTGTCGCTAGGACAGTTGTGGGAGGTGGTCTACCATGTAGATCACTTCCTTCAGACATTTTGTATATTCGACATCTAAAAATATATTTTCATCAAATCGGGCGTTTGGTCTAGTGGTATGATTCTCGCTTTGGGTGCGAGAGGCCCTGGGTTCAATTCCCAGAATGCCCCAATTTTTTTTTTTTTGGTTTGAAACATGCAAACATCATGCTTACAATGCAAGAATCTCGGATGGCTGGGAAGGTAACTCACAACCAGGGGCTATCAAATGGAGATTACATGCATAAGAAATTACTCCTCTTTTACTATTTCAGATTTCCACGGGAATCTTTCGAACCAGTCGTTAATCTAGGGTCACCATGACTACACGGCATTGTTGATGACGTCGATTGGTTGCTAGCGTATATCAAGTACGCTTGGTATGTAATAATGTAGTAGTACTTTTTAAGGAGCAAGAAATAAGATTGATGAAGATAACAGGATGAAATCAAGCTACAATCCTTAGAAGCATTTCAAGTTATGATTAGAGCATATAAGAATTGAAAATTAAGTTTCCCACCAACTACAAAGACAATACAAAGCCCACTACCAGCCACCTCGAGGAGGCATCGAAGTTTATTTATTAAAGTTGGTGAATACCCCACATTTCTCCACTTCTGCAGAATGAACACTATGACGTAGAAGTGAATTCTACATAACAATGGGCGGAAATAATAGTATGGAGCTTACAAATAATCCATCTAGTTAGTTTTTATTGTCTATATGGGGAACATGGATCTGTAATAATACAAGATTGAGTAATTTTGTTTGGCTTCAATTTATGTTGTTGTACAACTTATGCTTATAGGATATGTTTATCACGTTATAGTAGTAGCTCACGTAGTTGAAGAAGTCCACCGTGATTTCTCCAAACACCATCACCAGCATGGAGATATGTATTGTATAGTAGATCATGGAGTCTATGATCAAGTATGTGTTGTAGAGGGACAAGTATATTAGCGACCATAGTATTGAGTAGACTTTGTAGACGGGACTTAAAATTGACATATCAAGAGGTTCTAGTTGTTGTAGTGGATGTGTTTTTAGAAGTGGTCTTCAAGGTGCATATAGCTGAGCCTATGTAAAAAGTAATAAGTGAAGTTAATTATACTATCAATCAATCTAATGGATTTTCCTCCATATATATATATATACTCTAAAAGAATATGCAAAAAAATAAAAAATACATGAGTGTGATAGTAAAAAGAAAAACTACAAACCGCCGAAGACAAAACAAATGGGAATTGCTTCCTTTGGCCATATTGAAGTGGCACAAGTGTAAAAAAAGACGTCAGTATCAGGAAGCCTCCCCCGCACCCCCAGAAATACCCCCAGTAGCAGATATCAACCAGATTCCCTAGAGCCTCTGAATAAGGTTTCCCTCTTGCTCCCTTGTCAATGCTTTTGTCCTTCTGATTTCATATGCGTTTCCCTTTTGGGAAAAGGTCTAGAAGGGTATATGATTCTCCGAAAAAAATCGAACCTCTCCAAGAGCAAGTAGCTGCGGAAGGGTTATTACGGAAAAACGTACCAAGTACAGCAAGTTTTTGGAAGAGGTTGCTATGAAGCCACACATTGTCTAGATTTAGACGGGTAGCATGTCTGGCGGGTAGTGCTTCTGATTCTCAGACGGTTCATTACTTGGTATTTCAAGTACTAGCATGACAAGTACTAGCACGACAAGTACTAGCATGATAACTTTTTTGGATAGCTTCTGTTTACCTAAGCAAGCCTTACTTCGGGTTTAATTTCTCATTCCCGAATTCTCTATAGAAAAGCCAAGTACAGAAAACATCGTCAATACTGTCTAAACCATCGATCTTAACAGAAAACGCAAACTTGAATGGCAGAATTTTTCTCCCTGATGAAAGAAAAAAATTTGCGCTCATTTGCAGCCATTGTTGAAGCTTGATAGGATATGTACAGCATTCTAGAAACCTTCACGGTAGCAAATCGAAGAGACTGTTCTTCAATTTACATTGAAATAAATGTGAGTTGAGAAATTGATCGCCTTGAACATGAAAAGGCAAGTTTGAAAAAAAATAGAACCACTAAAGCTACAAGATAAAACACAACACAATCTAGACAATCTTTTTACTGTGTGATTTTGTTTACCTCGGTCTTATTTGCGAATCTACTCTAATATTTTTAAGAATAGCTGGAAGGAGATGCTTCTTTCTCTTAATCTTTACGCATTGTGATTTTAAAATAAGATAATACAAAACACCAAAGCACAAAACACCAAAGGACTGTTATCCCTGTG
Source organism: Aciculoconidium aculeatum (assembly GCA_030579395.1). Classification (NCBI taxonomy): domain Eukaryota; kingdom Fungi; phylum Ascomycota; class Pichiomycetes; order Serinales; family Debaryomycetaceae; genus Aciculoconidium; species Aciculoconidium aculeatum. The sequence continues at coordinate 2,358 of JAKTQU010000105.1, forward strand.
CTACAAAAAGTACCGAAGGAAGCAACATAAACCAGAAAAATCTTCACTTTCTTTGTTATGTGACTGCTAACTGATTTTTCGGAGATTCCTGCAACCTGCATGTGAACTTACCATACTAGTTATGTAAGTACCCTGAATTAAGCGAGTTCACTTTCCTTTTGATATACTTTTGTCTTTGTTCGGCTTTCTATAAAGTTGGTTCATATTGTAATGTTGCACTGATTCTAAATAAGAATATATAATGTGGAAAGCAATCATAGCGTTCTTAATAAAGTGTAGAAGGTGGTTTTTGAGTAAGGGTGAAAGTGTAGAATCAGATATAGGTTACAGACTTTAACCTTTTAGGACAAGAAGTTTATTAAATTAAGCACGTGCTGGATTGTTGGATAACAAGCTATCATATATAGTGCTCTAGTATTATGGTATTATCCTTAAGGAGAAAGGTTAGGAACCCAACACTCATCTACTATTGCAAATTAATCTCTTCCTTGTGAATACTAATCTGAATATTAATTTCTATTCTTAACTATGAATGCTATCTCAATAATATAAACATGAATTCCAGACTCAATAGTCTTCTCTATCTTACAACTTTTCAAGTTCCGACTTGACCCATCCTTCTAAACCTCCCTTAACAATGATATCTTGCAAGTTGGTTCCCAATTCTCCCACCTTTTGGGATAAAATAACAGATCCTTCCAGGTCCTTGACCTCAACAAGAGCCTTAGTGACGTCCCAGGTCAAAAACCACCCGGTTCTAATAGTCAATTCGTTGGAACCGGCATACTTTTCTCTCAATTTGTTGATCAAATCTGGAATTTCCAAGGTCAACAAAGCATTGTTGATGGAATTTCTGGAGAAAATGTTCCCAAAGGAGCCTGCAACAACCAATTTCATTCCTCTAGCAAGAATACACGTAGCAGCCTGTTCTCTGGAAGAACCAGTACCAAAGTTGAACCCGGAAATGATAATATCTCCCGGTCCAGTCTTGGCTCCAAATTCAGAGTCGTAGTTTTCCATACACACTTCCGCCATCTTCTCTTTGGAAACATCATCCTGGTAGGTGTACTTACCTGGGTAGATACCATCTGTGTTGATATTGTCGGCGTTACAGAGAATAAGTTCACCGGAAATGGACTTGGGGAAACCAGGGATGATTTCAACAGCAGCAGATTCGGCAGAGGCGTCGTCAGATTTCTTTGGTTCGGTGATTTCTCTCTTAACGGAGGGACCAGCGGTGATAATACCGCCGTCCAACTCTTCAACACCTCCGATTTTACCTAAAACGGCAGAAGCAGCAACAACTTCAGGAGAGGCCAAGTAGGCCAAGGCGTCCTTGGAACCCATTCTTCCCTTGAAGTTACGGTTAGTGGCGGAAATACCAACTTCACCGTCCTCCAAAAGACCGGCACCAAGACCAATACAAGGACCACAACCTGCTGGCAAGGGCTTAGCACCGGCATCGATGATATCCTGCCATGCACCCGAGGCTTCAGCATCCTGCTGCACCAAGGAAGAGGCGGCAGCAACGTAGAACTCCACGCCAGGGGCAACCTTGCGGCCTCTGATCACATCTGCAGCGGCCTGAATATCGCTCAAACGCGAGTTTGTGCATGAGACAAGATATGCCTTGTTGATTTTGATGTTCTGTTGAGACAATTCGTGCAAGGGGGTGGACACCTTGACCGAGTTTGGACCGGAAACGTAGGGGGAAAGGGTAGCCAAGTCGATCACCAAGTGCTTGGCGTAGACAGCGTCCACGTCGCTGGCAACGGTGTTGTTTTCGAGCTGTTCAATGGTAGTGGCGTTGATTCTAGGATGAGGCTGGGCGAGTTTAGCACTGCGCAGCTTGTAAAAGTCAATCAAGGTGGAGTCCACGGGGAAGAGGCCGGAAAGCGCACCCCATTCGGTGGTCATGTTAGCAATGGTCAATCTGTAATCCACAGACAAGGTCTTGACACCTTCTCCGGAGAACTCAATGGCGTGGTTGAGCACCTCGTCCTTGTTGAACAAGCCACACAAGGCCACAATCACGTCCTTCCCGGAGGCGCCCTTGGGCAACTGGTTGATCAACTCCACCTTGGCCACGGGGGGAATCTGCCACCACGTTTGGCCCGTAGCCCAAATAGAGGCAGCGTCGGTTCTCACGATTGGCGTTCCCAACGAGCCTACACCTCCATAGGTGTTACTGTGAGAGTCGCTCGCCACGGTCAAGTTGAGCGGGAAGGCATAACCTTCTTCAATCATGATCTGGTGGCCGATCCCGCGTCCAGCTGGGTAGAAGTCGATGCCCTGCTCCTTCGCAAATGCCTCAATGTTCCTGTACTTGTCCAAGTTTTTCTCTGTCTTGTTTTGCACGTCGTGGTCCAATGTGCACACAATCTGTCTGTTGTCCTTGACGCGTTTCGCGCCTAAACCCATGAACTTAGTGGCCACTGGCCACGAGTTATCGTGGGACATGCAATGGGCTGGCTTGATGGTGACATAGTCGCCGGAGTACACCTTTTTGGAGGCGGCAGCGTACTTTTGCACGATTTTCTCGGTGAGGTTCTGCCCACGGAGGAACCGGGTCAGTGTGGAGAATGAACGAGACATGACGTTGGTAATGAGAATCTGGGGATTCCAGGGTATATGTAGATAAAGATGACTCATGGGGTGCGGCAATTTGTCACCCTATTTTTGTGGGATTTGATTGGTGCTAGAATTAGAGTGCGATAGCAAGAATGGAGCGAGACAACGGAGCAACCCCAATGCTCAAACGTTAACAAAATAATTGACCGATTTTGTCGCTCAAGCATTTACAAAGATGGTTTATATTGAAGCTAACGGAGTTTTCCTTTCAAAATATTAAGATCTTTCTTATTATGTTCTTTGGAACTAAATCTTGTTGCACGAGATTTTAGTGCCAGTTGCACAACTGATGCCCTGAATATTACTAAACAGGAATTGACAAATGGTGCTGTATATTCAGTCAAACTCTGGCTGATTACCAATATAAGACACATCAATTCTTCAAAGCACAATAAGACTCATTTCCTCTTTCTAAATTACTCACTTTTTCGACCTTTTGCAGCCATTGCGTGCAAAGGATGAGTCATAGAATCACGTGTAGATATGATATATGCATCTGTCTTATACTAAAGTTGCATGTCTAAAGGGGTCGTGGGTAGTATACAGTGGATTTAGACAGAGAACTGTTTTTATATTAATATCTTATTATTTTACAACTTTTTTGGTATCCAGTTGTATGACTCATATGTAATATGATGGAAAAGCATCGTTACATGAACCATTACATGAAAAGAACCGTTACATGAAGAGAACGTAATATGAAGAGAATTGTAATATGAAATGAATTGTAGTATAAAATAAATTATAATATGAATGTTTTTGGCGGATTAGCCATGGAAAGCTTGATTATATTCTGCCTATATCAAAAAACTAACTAGAACAAAGTGGCTGCAAAGTTCCTCATGAGTTGTTACAAATTCCCTCTTGCTAACTGTGACTCATAATGAGAGCTGCATCCGAAATTTAATCAGATATTCAACGAAAGAGGCAGAAGAACAAGAACAGAAATTAGTATCTAGTTTATGGAGATTTTTGGTGGAGAACAGAATCTGTCAAAATGTGGTACCAAAGAGAATTCGAGGTAGATTTCCAAAGCATAGACCAACAAGATCTCTTTCAAGATAAAAGGCTATTAACCTTTACCGCAGTTCTGAGAATACCTTGTTTTTTAGAATGTAACCGTAGAGATTGCTATTTGGACACGAAATAGATGAATGTGTATTAGTAGCAGATCAAATTAAACTAGTTTAGACTCGTCTGACCAGTTGAGAGATGCACAGTGCTCATAAATAGCTGTTTGTAGTTTAATGGTTTTTTATGGGGTATTTGTTCTTTTTTTCCAAGACAAAAAATCACAAGATATGCCTTAAAAGGCCCAAAAAGCTGATTAATCATTTCTGAAAACTACAAGTAACTAATTATAAGCGGGTTAAACAGTATAGAGTATCTTAAAACCAATTTAGAGCCAATTACTCTGATTTAGCAATGCAGGTGGTATAACTACCCCCAAATAATTAATTTTCATGGTTACGGGCGTTTGGTCTAGTGGTATGATTCTCGCTTTGGGTGCGAGAGGCCCTGGGTTCAATTCCCAGAATGCCCCAACCTTTTTGTCGAATGCTGTTATTTTTTGAGCTAAACTAGCAAAACTTCCGAAAGGAAGACACTTCAAGTATTCAATCAGTTTCACTTGAGTTGTCTGTATTTGATCTGACAGTCACAGAGTCTGTTTTTTTTTTTTGCACCAATTCCAATCTCAACTATTTAATTTTTTATTTTCAAGTAACGATTTCTTCAGTGGTTAACAGCAGGATGATCTACAAGCTTCTAGGGGCACTTATCTCTGCGTCCTATGTTTTCAGTATCTACTTTCTCCAGCCGGCTGAACTAGCAGATAAAGACAGAAATGACCCCAGTGTTATTGTCTACAGACTCAAGAGAGTGTCGGCGTTGTGTGTGGTGTTGGTGCTAGTGGTGCCGTTTGTGTTAAGCAAACTCAATGGGGACACCCTGGTGATGAGAAAGCTTGGACTTTTCCCTGGCCTCGGTGAAAGGACGTTTCTTGAAGACTTATCGCACCTTTTTTACTGTCTTGCTACCATCGCTGTGCTATACACTGGTCCCATAGTGGACTACTTTTACAATATGGTATACCCATATGGTGTGGGGATCATCTGGGAAGACATGTATGAGACCTTATTCACTTTGGAAGGTTTCAGGGACCACATATTTGCACCACTAACCGAGGAACTTATCTACAGAGCCTTGGTGATTCGAACCGTGGAATACGAATCGTCTTCCTTTTTCGTCAGCTACATCACTCCCTTATTCTTTGGAATTGCCCATGTCCACCATGCATATAAATTGTACCAGAAGGGCATTGCCTTGAACATTGTGATTTTCAACACCTTGTTCCAAACCACATATACCACTTTGTTTGGGATTTTGGCAGTAAAGCTCTATCAAGGCAACTTGATGGGTGTAGTTTTAGTTCATGCAATGTGTAACTTGATAGGATTTCCGAGTTTGGACATTGAGGGAAAGGTATATAGATTTGTTTACTTGGGAATGTTGGTTGGCGGTGTTTTTGGGTTTTTTTGGATGTTGAGATGGTAAGTCATGGGGAAAAGGCCCGTTAGTTTGCTTTCTAGTTCAATTTTGATATTCCAAACGTGAGTTCCAGGTGTCAATATTTGATAAGAAAGATATTCTGAATTTTCCAAAAATTAAGAAATTTGAGTATTTGGCATGATTTCTATTGTGAAATCGTATCAATGGGACTTTTTCAAAAAGAATTACTGCACCTACTTTTTAAAAAGTGTAATGTATACTTATGATCTGTTGTTATCAAATTGGGACTCGAGAACTACAGCTATATTTGAAGAATCACTATAGTATGAGACAGTTAGCTCTCACTACTTCGTTTATCATTCTTATTAAGTATGATATATATATGCTGTTACACTTCTGAAGAACGATGTCCCCTATTATTTCTATAGCTTATTTAGCGAGTCAAATACATACTAATATCTACGCCTATAAGCTAACACAAGATTAGCCCAACATACTAACTTGTGAGCAATTATCCCAGTTTCGACAGGCAGTTTGAATGGAAATGACATAAGCTAGATGTTTCTATAGCTGATATCACCTAATCAATATAAGGAACTCATTATATAAATTGACTGGAATAGACTGACTGGGCAAGTTTCTCAGAATACCCAATCTCACATCCAGCCTCAGAATACTCAACCCGTCCAACCTCAACATACTCAGCCTCAACATACCCAACATACCCCTAATCAGAATTATACCGGGCAACCTCAACATACCCAGCCTAATCAGAATTATACAGGGCAACACTCTCAACCTCAACACTCTCAACCTCAACACACCAACTCCCAGTATTCTAACCCAAATACTTATCAACTGATGAATTCAACTTCTAGAGCTCCACAATATAACGAGCACTATACACATGGGCAATACAACGGGCAAACTGAAAGCGCTCAGTACAGTCATAACCAATTACTCCAACAACCTACAAGTGCAGGGTTTGGTAATGCATCTATTCCGCCACAGCACACATTTCCCAACCAACAAACAGGTGCAAGTACCACGTTTCTGAATATTAATAATTTCCCATCGGTGGGAAATTTGAACTAAAACAAAGTTATTTTTGTTGACTTACTTTTATTTAGCCAATTGAAAATGGTTACCGTTGCAGCAGGCAGTGCGGAAACGTTTTTCTCAAGTATATATCTTAAGCTGAGTAAATTGGTGAAACAGGCTCAGAATGCATAAGTACAGAATAAATAAATTCAGGTATCACTAGATTGTATAAGAGATAACCAACCCCGGATTTGTCGAATCAGATAAGAAATACTGGTGCACAATTAATACGTTATCTTCTCTTGGGTATATCAGTGATTTTTGTGAAAAAAGAAAACCCCCTTTATTCATATTACCCCTTTATTCACTACCCCTTTATTGTTTATTGTCTCTTTTATAAAACAAAATCCCTTCTTTAGTTTGTTTCAGAAATATCCTGTTTATCATCCTTAATAAAATACTTGTTCATGATTGTTAAGGGGTTTATGAGTAGAGCAGTCATACATGAATCGTGTTTATTCCATTTTCCTTATTCTGGTTATTTCCAAACGGCTTTGTATTAACTGATGAAGTGTTGGTGCACTCGTTTAAGGATGTTCCTGCTACAAACGTGATTGTACCTGTTCCAAGTCGATTTCCAATCCAAGCCTTTTAAGTGTATTTAATGAAAAATTGTCTTATTTTACTGTAGCCTTTTTTACTCGTCATATTAAAATAAATTGGAAATAAACTAACATTGATTATATATCAGAAGGGGTGTAAAACACTTGATTTAATACTACTTTTCTATGTATGTCAATTCCTGATTATCCTTTACTTTCATGGTTTATTGGAGAGTAACTTCTATTGTTTAAGAGTTACATGTTATACATCAATTAAAACTTACTTCAGTTGACAAGAATTTTACTAATAAAAGATGGATTACTCAAAGAATGTTTTAATTCTGAAGAATACTAAGACTTTTGGATTATCTTGATCTTTATTACTCTGCTAAAAAAATCTGCTGAAACTGTTCTGATTTTTGGACGAGATTCATCAACTCTGTTATATCTCTTTCTAGCCAAAATCACGAGTACATGTGTTAATAAAAGATAAAGATATTTGTATGACGAATCGAATGAGCTTTTCCATTTTGAAAACCAGTGATTTTTATCAAATGGGTCTTTGGCTCCTTTTGGGCCGCTCGTTGATTTTTAAAAGTGATAGAAAAACTATCTAATGAATTGTACTACCAATCATAGATTTGAGCTTATTACCAAAGAAACAAGATTCGTTACAAGTAAAAGTACAACACGAATGATATACTACAATATTCAATCCTCATTAACATATCAGAAATTGATAACTCTGCTCAAATGAAAAGAAAATAAAAAGTGAAATGAAGAATAAGTTGAGTGGTGGAAAGATGCTTTAATTTTTAGCTAAATAAGAATTGTTATAGTATTTTAGGGGGTTTTTATTTTGGGGGTTTTTGAGCTCTTTTTTGGTTCTCTTTTATACTCTCTAAATTTTATGTTTTATTCTTAGTGTAAGAGGAACGTGGCTTTTATGAAGATCTCTTGAAATTTCAATCTGTACTTATCGTCAAAAGAGTTAGATAAGGTAGTTTTATTAACTGAACAAACCGAAGGTTTGTGAAGTTAATTTTGTAAAGAAGATTTTAGTGATTTTTCGTATTTTTCAGATTTCCCCAGAAAAATCACCATACAATTTTATTCTGTTTACTGAAAAAATTGGGTTGGAATTTTTTTTATTAAATGTTAGAGAAATATATAGAGAGAATTAAAGTATGCAGATAGAGTGTATGTAGATAGAGTGTGTGTAGATAGAGTGTGTGTATGTATACATGGTTTGTTAAATATCAACCAATAACCTTTTAATGGAATCCTTCATGTCTTCACGCCTGGAAACTTCCATCTCCAGATTAATTGTGACCAATTCCACAGACACATGACGACTATCAGGAAGAGAGTCCAAGTATTTCTTGACCATTCTAAGACTATTGTATAATATCATAGGGTCTTCGTCTCCAAACTTGGTGTATACAAGTGAAATCAAAACCTTCTCAGCGTCACGGGGAATGGCATACAAAGCTTTAAGAATGTTAATATGAGAATACACGTTGTTTGCTTTAACCTTGGTAAAAGAACGTTTCTCAGAACTCTTGAAACGTGGCGCAACTTTTCTTGCAAATTCAGTGCTGTTGGTAATTCTAACCATATGGCTTTTCTTACCTGGCTTTCCAACCTGGTATCTCTTGTAGCGGGCTGAAAAGTGTTTTGGAACCTTGTGAGTAAAACCAGCAAGACGTGAAGGTTTATTAAAGGGGTCAGCCTTTATCTCTGGTTCTTCAGAGTAGTCAGATTGTGGTGGCGTAAGGTAGCTGTTCATTGGAGTGAGTAAAAAAGTTTAGTTAAAACAAATAAGTTTAGTTGAAACAAAAATTCAGGGAGAAATCAGCCCTATATATACCATTTTCTGGTAAGCATAGAGAATCAAGTTGGTAAGAATAGAGAGTCAAGTTGGTTAAGCCTAACAAATACGATTCTCAAAATTTTATTCTTTCCTTTTTTGCAACCACGAAAAAAATTGTCACAAAAATTGATCTTATATTATTACGTGAAGTAGTATTACGTGAAGTAGTATTACGTGAAGTAGTAGTATTACGTGAAGTAGTATTACTACATGATGTATTTTCCCTGTATTCCCAAGATGTGTTTATTTAATAAGTGCGTTTATTTAATAAGTGTGAATTCATGTGATGTGAGTATATGAGTAGATTGTAAATGGAGTATTCAACTACGTGTTTCAGTGTATGGTATAATCTGTGAAAGATACATCCATTCTTCCAATTGTTCCAGAATATACGATAATTCTTTCTTTTTCTCAAACTTGTGGACCACGCATAGTATTTTTGCAGCCAAATGATGTTCAGTTTGTGTTTCTTTTTATTACTTGTGAATTAAATTTAAAGTAATGCTGATTATTATTTCAAATGAATTGACAAATCACGTAACAAGATCATATTATAGGTGAAATGTTATTAATCCCATCTAAGTTGCAGCCACCGACATCATGAGTATGCATTTCCGTAGATTGCGTAGCCCAATCTTACAAAGACAATTTCTTGGATGCCGTGTTGCTTCAACAACAGGTGCATTTCCGTCTTGTGGTCGCCCCAAGTGTCCTAGCACGAGTAGTACTCACGGTCCTTCAAATAACCCTTGTTTACTACTACTTTGGGCCATTGTACCTATTCAAAAGCTTCTTTAAATCTCTTTTCTAACTCGCTACCATGAATTGACAGCTATTCGGTAGCGCAAAATGGGGTATTTTTTAGGGGGTGAAAGATATTTATTTTTGAACTGGATTACTTGTGAAACAACACCTACCATGTTGTTTCAAGATGCAAAAAGAAGTGATTCCGCCCAGGATCGAACTGGGGACGTTCTGCGTGTTAAGCAGATGCCATGACCAACTAGACCACGCAACCATTTCTGAAACGTGGGTTAGGGTGGATGATTATATGGACAAGTTAGATGGGAGAGAAAGTCTGAAACTTCAATTTTGCAGCAGTATAAACTGTTTTCTTTTAGATGTAATGTGGATGTATAAATTGGATGCCAAGGCTTATCTAATATAGTTTGTAGTATAATCACTTGAATTAAAATCAAAAAAAAGTCATGAAATCGAGAATCCACCACTTTGATGAAAAACTGTAAATCCAACAAAGAAAACCCTTTCTTCTGATGGTTACGAAGTTGTATCAAAGAAATACAAACTTGATAAATACATATACCAACAGAACAAAACAGAGAAACAAGCCAAGTCTTCTTTAAATTTAATTTATAGACCGAATTCAAATGGCTGCGAAAAGTTAGAAGTACTTAATTTCGACGAGAAGGGTTGAAGTCTGGTTATAACGTTTTCTGATTATTACGTTTTCTTGTTATTTGTTTCTGGTTATTTCGTTTTAATTTTCCTCATTTTTTCATTTCTCTCTGTGTATAAAAAGCCCAAAGTTGCAAAAAATTTATTAAAAACTAATTCACCTTTTTCTGGAATTTCATTAGAAAGAAGAAAAAGCCATCAAAGGATCTGATTTATTCAAAGTATCTGATTCATTCAAAGTATCTGATTCATTCAAAGTATCTGATTCATTCAAAGTATCTGACTTATCAAAGTATCAATACCCATTCTCACTTCAAGCAGTTTTCTTATGCCTGTTTACATCGACGAAATTGCCGCCGACAACAATGTTGGTGAAACTCTCAAGTACCTTGCGCTTTTTGAGGAAATTCTTGACCAGCGCTTAGGAGAACGTGTACGGGATTTGGAAGCTCAACGACGTCAAAGAATTGTTAGTTATAAAGTCTTTATATGCTATTCATTAGCCATATTTTTCGGATGTTTGTCTTTGCTCCTAGGTTTCTTGTCCCTTATCCTTGCTTTTATTAACAAAGATAATACTAATATTCCGGCACTTATTTATAATTAATAGGCTGTGCAATGTGCATGCCTATTAATTATATACTAGGAACTTGGCATTTCAATTATGAAGAGAAGCGTATGATCGCTCCAGCACCAATTGAACTACAGAATCAGAGAAACGTTCAAGAGAATCAGAGAGATGCTGGACAACATTTGCCACCCCCTTACTGAAGAAGCAATACCCAGTTCCAATAAGCAAGCGCTCAAACTCACAACATAATAACCTTTGACAGACCAATTCCATTGGAAACTGTAACAAAAAGGGGGTAACACCTACAAAGGAAATAGAGTAGATATAGATTAATATAAAGGTTTTAGATGAGTACTTTTGTAGCTGGAAATCCAAGTATTGTTTAAGACCAATGAGACAAATAATTATTGTCCATTGGGTTGTAAGTGTGTTCTATATTTATTAAATATGGTGACAATTTAAATCATGACTTATTATTTCGTAATTTCGCGACTCAATTTGCAGCCAAAATTGAAAATTTTGCACCCAAATTTTTATTCTTTTTAAACAATCCGTTCATCTCTTTCTTCCAGTATTTTGTTAACCTAATTATTTCATTGATTTTGTTAAATAGGTGCATCAAGTCATATTAGTCAAAATATGTATAAAAAGAATTCAACCCTGTATCACGTTTTTTCTACCTATCTATATAGTGGAGTTGTAAAGCATTGAATCTTATACTGGTATTAAATCTTATACTGGTATTGTTCAATTCATTTTAGTCCACTGGTATTTTTATCCTCTGTCACACTTTTCGCTGCCAAAAAGCATTCACTCTCCAATAGCATTTCCTATAGGAACATACGTATACTACCGAGCAAAGAAACATGCAGATAGGAGAGAGGAATCATAACTTTGTTTGTTGAACAAGACACTGTAGAACCTACCATTGTCATGTCTAATTAGGTAAGTTCTCTGTTACCTTGAGTGGTGCACCATTATGCATTGCTATAACATAATGGCTAGTATACTTGCTATGATGGACTCTAACTTGTAAGCAGCACTTCAACACCACCTTCAGTCTCAACTTTGACTTCTTGTTTACTAATATCCACAGAACACGTTTTGCTCAATTCCTCTATAGTCATTTTCCTTCCTAAAATAAATCATTTCTGACTTCTTTCAGATTTATTTTAGGCTCTTCTGAACTCCCAGCCATAGTTAATAATATAGTTGCAATTCAATTCAAAATCTCCTACGTAAAATCATCTATGTACAATTAAGCCAAGTAGACCAACACTGTACAGAATTGTACCAATTGTGTTATCATCACGTTTTTGTGCAGCAAGATAAATGTCAGTATCGTCGCTGTTCCACAGACGAATTTCTGTCTCAACTGTCTTAGACGGTTAAATCGGCTGATTCTGCCTAGATCAATGATCCGGTAAATCTGTAGTAGTGTTACCAGCCAGGTTACATTGACCTTTGGTGAGTACTTATATACACTATTTATGCAGATGAGTAAATTAAACCAACGCTGTAGAAAGAAGACCAAGTCTATTCACAAAATCTGTTCCTCGAGGTAGCAAGATGAATTCCCGCGAATAGAACTATCGTCGTCATTGTACAGGTCATTATCAGTCTCCCAAGCTGTAACCGTCTTCATGATTCTGCTGCTCCAATCATCTATAATAGTGTTACCAGCCAGGTTAACTCTAGGTGAATATCCTAGTATAGTTTATCTCATACTATTACAGTACCGGTCTTTTACATGTACAGTGTTTTACCAGATTTGTTTGAGGTGAGGTTCATCAGGATCACTAGTTAAGGGAAGTTATTTTATTTCATAGATAAGAAACAAGATAGTCATACAGTTAAGAACTCAGTCAAGAACATAGTCAGTATAGTCAAGAACTCAGTCAATATACAGTCAGCAAAATCCACACACCAATCATACAGTCATGTCATCCCAATTCCAACAGCCATTAATATATCACTTCAAATATATATACTCCTTCGCTCGCTAACTCATACCTCGCTTGTGCTCGCCTCGCCACTGCTGCCCCGAAAATCTCGCCTTCTCTGTCCGAAAAAACCCCACATCTCGCAAATATAAATAGCAGCACCCTTCACGTTGTAGTCGTTTCCCGTTCTCCCATACTTGCCCCATTCTTCCAACCCCATGTTGAGAACCAGAACACAATTGAGGACGCTCAGAATCGCTCCCAGATCGCTTGCTGCTCCCAGAGCACTTGCTGCCTCCAGATCGCTTGCTGCCAGAACCCTTTCGGTCTCCACTAGAAGCTGTGCTGCACAGTTCTCGCGCCCAAACACGCCCCAGCTCACCAACGAGCCCGTCAAGGAGTTTGCTGCGTCGCACCAGAAGGACTGGGACTTGCTCCGTGCCTCGATCACCAAGCTCACGGATTCGCCGCTTGAAATCCCCGTCGTTATCAACGGGAAGAAGGTTTACAAAAACGCCACCCTCCCACAGGTAAACCCGGCCAACCACGCCCAGAAACTCGCCAACGTGTCGCAGGCATCTGAAGAAGACATCCGCGCGGCCATTGCGGCTGCAAAGCAAGCCAAGACGGCCTGGGCCAACACGCCCTGGACCGACAGGGCCGCTGTCTTTTTGAAGGCGGCCGACTTGATTGCCACCAAGTACCGCCACGACCTCCTCGCCGCCACCATCCTAGGCCAGGGGAAGAACGTGTACCAGGCGGAAATCGACTGTGCAGCTGAACTCATTGACTTTTTCAAGTTCAACGTGAAGTACGCCGAGGAGTTGTACTCGCAGCAACCCGCCGAAACCAGCCCCGGTGTGTGGAACCGCGCCGAATACAGACCTTTGGAAGGGTTTGTCTACGCCGTGACTCCCTTCAACTTTACGGCCATCTCGGCCAACCTCGTGGGGGCCCCAGCCTTGATGGGGAACTCTGTCGTGTGGAAACCTTCTGCCACCGCTGCTCTCTCCAACTACATTCTCTTCCAGATCCTCGAGGAAGCTGGCTTGCCAGCCGGTGTCATCAACTTTGTCCCCGGTGAACCAAACCAGGTGACCGACTTGGTCTTGGCCGACCGCGAGTTTTCTGCCTTACACTTTACCGGTTCCACCCACGTCTTCAAGAACTTGTACTCCAAGATCAACAGCGGAGTGGCGGAAGGAAAGTACCGTGACTTTCCAAGAATCGTTGGTGAAACCGGTGGTAAGAACTTCCACTTGGTACACTCCTCAGCCTCCGTGGAGCACGCCGCCTTGTCCACCTTGCGTGGTTCCTTTGAGTACCAGGGCCAGAAGTGTTCTGCCACGTCCAGAGCATACGTTGCCGAGTCCGTGTGGCCGGAATTCAAGCAGATTCTCGTGGAAAACGTGAGCAAGATTGAAGTGGGCAACACCTCGTCCCCAGAGACCCTCACCGCCTTTATGGGACCCGTGATCCACGAGGCCTCGTTTGACAAGATTGCCGCTGCAATCGACGAGGCTCACGCAGACCCGGAACTCACCGTGATTGCTGGTGGTAAGTACGACAAGTCCAAGGGTTTCTATGTGCAGCCCACCGTGATCCAAACCACCAACCCTCGCCACAAGTTCTTGTCCCAGGAGTTCTTTGGGCCTGTTTTGACCACCTACGTCTACCCAGACTCCCAGTACGCTGAGATCATGGAGGATATTGACAGTGTTTCTCAGTATGGATTGACTGGTTCGATTTTCGCAAAGGACCGTGCTGCCGTCAGATTGGCCGAAGAGAAGTTGAGATACTCGGCCGGGAACTTCTACATCAACGACAAGTCGACTGGTGCCGTGGTTGGCCAGCAATGGTTTGGTGGTGCCAGAGCTTCGGGTACCAACGATAAGGCTGGTTCCGGAAACCTTTTGTCGAGATTCGTTTCCATCAGATCCATCAAGGAAAACTTCTATGAAGTGACTGGTTTCAAATATGCTTCCAACTACAGAAAGTAGATACGATAGAGTATCTTATCTATTTAGTGAATACCCATTGATGAAACTATTTCTTGGAATGCCTAAATTGAAGGTATTTTGAATATCTAACTATAGGAGAACCCAGTGCCCAGATCAGGTAGTGGCGCAGAGCGCAGTGTATATATACCCGAGGACAACTTGGAATCGATTATTTCAAATATAAGATATTTGGTAACGTATAGCTGTAGATGATTTGACCTAGTCATTGTAAAGAACCGTGTACAACAAAGTGGATACAGCACAAAAATACCTTTAAACCCACATGTTATATGATCTTGTTATTTCCATAATCAGAATAATCAAGTTTGAAGACGAGATTATTCGATAAAATTCTTTAGAATATTTAAAGAATAAATGAACGAGAGATTTCAATTGGAAACTGATATTCACTGTTATATTTTGGGAAACTGATAATTCCTGTTCTATTTTGAGAAACTGATAATTCCTGTTATATTCTGGGAAACTGATAATTCCTGTTATATTTTGGAAAAAATAAACCTCTATTTCTGATACTCGAACAATTTTGAAAAGCTTGATATTTAGACCAAAAAGCAATAGGTAAGACGAGTCAAGATAAACATAAGGAGTGAATTAGACGATCTCGAAGGTTTTTTGTTTTGGAGTCTTTATTCTTACTTTGAATACTTTTCAAAAAGGGGGGTTTTTATCCTCAAAAATGTATCTACTGCCTTTTAACTTTGAAATTTTATCTACAGCGAATCATTTGGAGTGTGATGTCTTAATTAAAGAACAACAAGACGACTTTGTAAAGGGCCCACCACCAAGGCATCGATCTATTATTATAACACACACCTAACCACGTTCAAGTACACAAAAAAGCAAACCTGTGAAGCCACCCCAATTCTTTTGTGATTATTACTTCCAGGAATCCAAAAATACATGACACGGACAGGAATCGAACCTGCAACCCTTCGATTTGGAATCGAAAGCTCTACCATTGAGCCACCGCATCTTTGCTTTTTATACCTCTATTATTAGCACAGTTCGATTACATGAATTTTGAGGTTTCAATACATCGCTTTAAAAAAATAAAGAATTTATCTGAAAATAAGAAGAATTCTTCTGTTGGCCTTTGCCAAGCTAGGAGACGCCGTGACCGGTAGACCGGGTCCCCACCGAGCACAACGTCATAAGGCATGTGTATTTTATCATCTGTACTGTTAGGAACGTGTATTGTATCCTCTGTAGTGTTAGGAACGTTTTTTTAATAGTTGTTCAAGTAAAATATACGATATGTTGATAAAAAATATTAAAAAAGAATGTTAAGAAATTTAAGATAAGAGAAATCACGGGATATTACTTCATTTACTCTATGAAAATAAACTCCTTCGTTGCTAAAGGGGTCATAGGAATATCAGCATATACTTGACAAACATAGTTGGGGCAGCATTAATATTTTTTTAATAAACTACTCCAAAAATTGTACCAACAAATTCCACCAATTAACCAAAAAAATATGACAACTGATTTTCAAGATAGCCTGACCATGTAGCTCAAATAGGCAGGATGCCTACATAGACACCTTCTTAATAATATCTCGAATACCGTACAATGCGCTTTCTTTTTGGCAGATATTATTCAGTTGGCGTGGCAAAGTAGAACCAGGTCGTATGGTTGCCTTTGATCGACTGTGTGACGACTTTTAATGGAAAAGCATGAACACTGCAAGGTCAGCCGATGTTCAAGTGGGAATGATCCACAGTTCAATGCAACATGAAGCTGCAATGAAAGCAGTCCGGTACTAAATGCCCGTTGTCAGGAATTGCTGAACACAATAGTAGGATGTGGTTAGTTCATGTGGCATTTGCAGACGACGCCATGTAATGTACGAAGATGTTGGTACTTGGTGATGTGGGATTGCGGCTTCTCTTATGTGTAATGGTACGCCTGGTTTTCCAAAAAATTTGGGATAGGGGTATTATTTGGCAAATTCCAGAATCATGAATTTTAGTAGAATATTATGTATGAAGAATAACGTTAGGCGTTGATCTCGAAACCGATCCAAATTTCCGTATTGGCTTAAAGTAGAGACTCGACATTGAAGAAGAATTGGGAAGTAAAGATATGGCAAATATTAATTGGAAAGTGTATTGAATGAGAGCGGGAAGGTTGTTCCAGAGAATAGTGATTGATTCTGTTGGTCAATATGATGTGAATAAAGTGAAGTACCAAATGAAGTTTTTTATATCTTAGACTTGTCATTATCAACTGAGTTCCAAATTAACTTCTACCAGAATACCTTCAATTAAAGAGATTACAAGTACCTATTCCAATAAGAATCAAATCAAGATGCAAAAAATAGTATGTCCAGAGTTACGGAGTTACTATTTCATGAATCTGCATCGTACAGCATAGAATAGGAAAGCCCTTGTTTGGAATAAGAGTCAAATTAATATATCACGGGAAGTTACACAGTAAAATTTACCCTTGTAGTACCAACTCTAACTTTTTAGAAATATCCATGTACACGCACCATTTTTTTTTTGGAGGATTTTTTTTAAATTTTGATATGAATGGTTTTCACTTTTTGCAAATTTACTTAATGTGACATTGATTGATACAAGACATATGTATTATGACAAACAATTCAATACCTGTGTCGCTGACAGATCGATTTAGGCCAGATCAATTCGAATTCCAACTAGAATTCTCCTTATGACGCCTTGTAAGAATGCTAAGCCATTTACAGTTCATTCGTAATTTGAATGGTCAACTTAAGCGGAATACATGTTATCTAATGCCCCGTATATCAAGTAGCCAGGTATACTGCTGTAATTTCTTAAGGCTAAAGTCAAGGGGATAATTTGTAGTTCTAGTTTGTAGCACAGCTTGTCAATTAAAAAAAAAAAAACTGCAGCTTCCCCAGCATAATAGGACAAGCACATCAGTTCACTTCAACCACTCATACACCCTTATCTCTGCTTCCGTAGAAACGATGTGTTCCAGCTTCTTAGTTGTAAACCGAAAAAGGAAATCCATGCACCTCAAAGTTAATTTTTGCAGCCGGAGAAGAAGCAGAAAAGTCAACGAGGAAAAAGAATAACAGGAGAAACTTTGATTTATAAGGAACTCGTGTAAAACTACTGTGAAGATTACTAAATATTTGTTTTTCAGCGGTCTTATTATATATGGATTTCACATAAAATAGATAATCAAAGAACACTACACTTTTTAAAAAAAAACTGAATTCATAAATAAATGCTAATGATAGATGTGGCCTGTGTGGCGAGGATACGGCTTAACAAACAAGAATTAAACTCACAAATACGAATAGTGTGGTGGGGAAACAGCTAAACCAACAAGATCTGAACCCGGAAACACATATCCAAAACAAAACACAACCACCTATAGCTATTTAAAACAGCTACAGGTATACTTGTTGTACTAACTACTCGTACTCGCTTCGCTCGTACTCGTAGTACCCAATCCTACAAGATTCTGCCCAACCCTTGGCACTGTGTACATGTTTCCTTCCAGAGAAATATCTTGGAAATCCCTTCTCCTCTACACACACCACATTCTATTCCACCATAACCTAGGTCTCCAGTAGACAAACTACCAGGCTTTAAAGCGCTGGAAGCCTGACTAGGTGCACCCAAGGAGGAACCGTCCTCCCTGGCCAACGTGACCTTGTTCAAGTAGGGCGGTTTGCCGTTCTTGGGCCCAAAGAGGCTCCAGCATTCCCGGCACGAGAGACCGTCGGTGATTTTCTTGGACGTGTTCCTGCAGTTGGAGCAGTAGTGCTTTCTCGGATACTTGAAGGGGAGGCCTGGAACAGGGTTGTAGGCGTGGTTATACAAATATAAATCGTACCAGCAGGTCCGGCAGATATCGTCATTCTTGAAGCCAGCATTGCCGCACTTTTTGCAGTCGTAATCCTCTGGGTACTTGAAGGGAAGAGGCCCCGTAACAATGGAACCAACGGTACTAGCCTCGATAGAGGGCGAATCGGAGTACAAGGCTGGAAGTCCGCTAGTCATGTTGTTGTGTCCAAGTTTTTTTGGACGCCTGTGCTTTGTGACTTCGTGTGTGTGTTAGTCATGTGATGGAAGGGTGTGTTGTTAGGGCAGAAAGTCGGGACGAAAGAGGTAGGGACGAAAGAGGCAGGACAGAGTGGGAGATGGGAATACTGGGGGGTATTACATGGGTCATGCCTACTACTGTGTTCCGGGGATACTACGTCTCTTGCTCTGGTGCTTATTCAATCGGCATTATACCGGTCTTATGCTTCTCTGCTTGTTTCAGTTATTGTGTAAAGTTCATCTTGACGAACAAATTTGCATGAACAGGGTGCCTGTGTGATGGAGAGGCACCGTGGGTATAAGTTCTTGGTGCAGTAGGTATATGTTCCTGACAGAGTCTTGTACTGTCTGGTAGATCTGCTTTGGTCGACTTATATCTGAACCCAGGGCTCGCAACAAGGTATAGGGGGGGAATACGATAGATTCAGAATACGACGGAAGAATGCGCCATATCGGCTACGTCTCGAGTACTACCATCTGAATATTCACGTTAGAATGTTTTTGTAATATGTATTTGATGGTATTTACCATATAACATATAGTGTAATATCTACCATATAGGATCTCCTATCGGACAAACTTGTAAACTCTTCATACATGATACCTTATCCACCACTTTTGACGTGCAAAAACCCTTTTTTGTATCTAAACATTGCCTAAAACGAATACCAAGACGTCATCTCTCAATATTATTCGGACTATATTCATACGCAATATAATCTCTAGACTCCAGGAGGAATCTACACCAAGATACGTAGTCTTTTCCTACAAATATCATGCTTATAATGCACCCTTGGAAACTTTTGCATTACCTTTACCTTCATATGTATTCTCGAAAACAAACAACTAATATACTGGAGTAGCATGATTTTCGATAAGTTTACTCAAATTCACTCAAGTTCACTCCTCACACTTAACTCGCTTCGCTCGTCAAGTATACAGATTAGAAAAGGGATGAGATTAGTGAATATTGAGTTAACTCCTTTGAGTCAATAAAAGGCCCGCAATTCGGTGCAAGTCATTGTAAATAACGTAAATACTTTTTGCAGCCATTTGTTTTGAGCGAAGCAGTGGCAAATTCAGTAGATTAAGTTATGCATTCATTACTATAGTTAGGCAAGTTATGATTACTTCAATTTTAAAGTGAATGATATTGAAGGAGATATGCATCCAAAAGGATTTGAGTTCCTGTTAGGCTTCATATGGAGGTATGTGACATAGATTGCGGTGTATATTCGACTGCTATTAAGCTATAGGAAGGTTAACATGGGTACATATTTATACTACCCAAACGAGGCTTAGAGCGGGAACGTAGCTTTATCAGTTGTCCACGTAACTAATAAGCATTCCAACTAGTATAGGGGTAGATCTAAAAATTCCAGTGCTTATAAATTTGACGTATCTTTGCACATTCATACTTTACTTTCAAAAACATTTATATCCCATTTATCATGAAAACACAGGGATTACACATTGCAAGGCCTGAATAATGGAAGAATACAGTACAAGAGTCTTCGAATATCAGTTGCAGAAAGATCAAACTTTTGTTGCTTATCTCTCTTGAAAGGCATGTTTTAATGTCGAGTGTGTATGCAAGAACAGACACCATGTACATATTGCAGTGGTGTGTATTTTAAATGGCTACAGAATTGGTTGCAAAAAATTGGGTGCAAAAAATTGGGTGCAAAAATGGAATTCAATTTTCGCGAAAGAATAATGAGACATTGTACAAACATTGTAGTACTATTAGAGGTGTGCCCCTATTTTCCTTTGGTCCTTATCTACTTGGATAACTACTGGAGCACATACATCCCTCACTCTAAGTATCATAGGACTAGACCTTATAAATTCCCAGGTTACCTTCTATAGCTAAGCCAGTCAAATTAATATGATCCAACGCAAGCGTAATATTATATTTCTCATTGAATTCAATATATATTAGTATCACTCTACAGTACCAACGGGCTTAAAGTTCATTTGCACCCATATAGAATGCATTTTTCGAGGATTCTTCAAATCGATTAACACCCTGGAAGGTAGTTTAGTAACAATTAGTGCTTCTTAGTGTGCTGATATTTGGTCTGTGATTAGCATTTGACTGGATAAGTACGCTAACCTATTTATAAGGTAGTTAAAGAGGATCTTGATTAAGGGAAAATATAGCCGATTACAGAAGTATAGCCGATTGAAACACTTAGGATATACTTTAACCTTTAGAATAATGGGTTTAAGCGACCAGCGGAGTGAGTTAAGCATCCTAGGTATTAGCGATGCTACAATCAATGAGGTTATATTGCTACAACTATAAAATAGTAGGAGGAGGGTAGGACACTAACATCGTAAGAAGAAAAAGGAAAAAAAGAATTCTTTTGATGAGAATAGTACTAAAAAAGACAATAAACCATGAATTCACTTACCTTGTAAATGCAAGACTCCTATATAATTTAGAAACATCTATTCATCTAGTAACTGCTATACGCTTTTTAAGATCGAAAATAAAAATTTCTGGGTTTTGTGGCACATTAGCGAGATCAGGTACGTTTTATTTTTTTCTCATTAAGGTACATTTTCAAATCTAACATATGTATCTAATCTATATAATTAAATGGGATTCTCTAGTGTAAACAGTTGCCACGCAATAGTCCGGCTTTCACCTTTAAGGGATCATATCGAAAAAAACTCTTCCCTGGGAAACCCGTGCTTTTATGAGTAGATGAGCGAAAGAATCTACGAGAGAGTGGTAGATAAATGGATATATGATAAATGGGATATATGACAGAAAACTCGACAGAAAACAAGACAGAAAACACGACAAATGACAAGGCAAATTATATGGCAGAAAAGAGTGCCATAATTTGAAACATTGTATAGTTTACTAGCTGATTATTTTAGCTCACTAGTTACTTTAGCTCTCGAATTACTTTAACTATCTAATTACTTTAACTCCTAATCTTCTTACTTCAAGATTGGACTCACCTATACCGAAAAAGTTTTTCGAGTTATTAACATATCTTTTTTATACCAATTTTTTACTGAATTTAAGAGTAGAGCCATATTATGATTCGGGATCTCTTCTACTATCACTGTAACTGTTTTTTTTATATAAAACATGTATTTATCTAGTAACGTTCACTAAATATTCACTAAATATTCACTAAATACTCATTAAATATTCACTAAATATTCACTAAACAATCACTAAACACACACTAAACACTTTAAAACACTCAAGCACCTCACAAACCTTCGGTTTGCTCAGTCTCAGTTTTTTTTTTTTTTTATTATACGTATATTTCATATCTACCTAAGTATCTAATCTATATAGTTGAGAGACATTCTAGCGGCAAAACAGTTTTATACTGCTACGAAATCGAATCTCTAACTTTCGCCTTCTCCAAGGGTTCCAGTTAAAAATTTTCTTCCCTGGTGGGACTCCACCTCCGTGCTTTCCGCCCTACCCACAAAAAATCTAGAATGCCTTTAAGCTACCAAATTATGGTTCATGTTACTTTCTCTCTAATTTTTATATACCACCTTCAAATATTGGACCCACCTATCGACAACCAGGGGCTCAGGACCCCGAGGCCCTGAAGCCTTGGATCGTCGACAGGCTATTTTCCTGAGGACGTAATAAAAAAGGTCGAGAGTTTGTAGTTGTATAACTGGAAAATTCTTTACACGAAAATCTTTCAAATTGTTTTTTTTTTTTTTTTTTTAATAGAAACATGTATTAATCTAATAACTAGCTATACACTTTTGTTGGTACGTAGGAAGAAAACAGAGTTTCTCTGTGATTGAGTCGTTTCCAATACATGTTTCGGTTTAAGCCGACATCATATTTACTCGCTTCTCACAATGGGACTCGATTACTTGTGTAATCCATACCCACACAAAACCTCGTAGCTTTTTTAATCAGAGAAATTTAATTTTAAGTTTATTCAA
>JAKTQU010000106.1:0-24458 GCA_030579395.1 Aciculoconidium aculeatum
ACAGAGCCTGAATGGCTCTAATACTTTACACGAATCCAAGAACATAAACAGCTTGACCTTCAAATCCACCCTGTCAAAATATTTAGAAAAGTATCACAATTTCCACAATCTCCGCAAGATTATTTTCTATAAAGTTGTTATTCCAGAAGATTTCCTCCATCAAATGTCTAATATAGAGGAACTAGAATTTATTGAGACACGTTACTTTTGGGACTTGGAATCCTTGAAATCATTAAAGAAAGTTTCTATCTTTGGATCACTTTTTGTAAGGATCCCGAAGACCTTGAAAGAATTGACATTTGAAAACCTGAGAATGGCTTACGATCCATTATGTGGACACTGCAATGAACTCGAGAAGTTGACTCTCAAGGACATTACTACTTGGTACTGCAACAATTTTGATGTCCACTATAGTCTCAAAACATTACGTATAGATGGCATTCGGCTGCTCGAAGTTCCCTTATTTAAAAATCAAAAACCATTTAGTGTCAAACTTCCTAGCAGTTTGGAGTCATTATATATTCGTTTCAGTACGCTTGACCACATTGTTGATTCTGATATGCAGTATCCTAGCACGTTGAAAAGCTTAACCATTGAGGGATTCCACTCCTTCTATAGCAGTGGGTTGTATGCGAAATACGGAATCACATACACGCCACTCCAGCTTCCAGCAGGTTTGGAAGAATTAAGAATTCGGTGCACTACATTGGAAGGATTTGTAAGCTCAACTGCGTTACCAAACCTAGGCCATGTATTCCTTAGTTCTAATTGTTTTACCGATATCAACCTCACCAACATACGTACTCGATTTTTTAGTTTGGAGCGACTTGGCAACAATTGTCACGACCTTCATCCGAAGATTTCCAGTCTTGTAAGATGCGAAAGGTTTGTACTTGATGGGGTTCTCGATAAATCCGTGGTTGGGTCAGAAAAAGCGGTTAATAAGAACGTTTCCCGTCAATTCCAGTTGTTTGATAACATATATCGATGCCTAGAAAGGTTCAGGTATATGCATCCTTTGTTTAACCTGAGATGGACAGTTCTGAAGTTCAAGGAAGTGGAAGGGCTTGGTATTTTTGTTAACCTTGCACGCAGAGATGAGACTCTTGTGCTTTTGTTACTGGTTGGTGAGAGTGTTGTGTATGTTCGTGGATCTAATGTACCAGTCTATATGCCTTTAGTTCTTACGGATTTGGAAAAGTTTGAGCTAGTTCCTAAGAAGTGAACATACTCCGATGAAAGTCGAATTAGAATGACTTTAAAATCTCATTGAGAAAACTAGACCAAATACTTTTTTGTTGTATGTATCTTGAGAGTTTTTTTTTCTGATCTCAAAAACTTTAGCAGTATATCACAAATTGCAAAACTATAGTTTAAACTGTTTGTTGGAAAAAGGTATAGCTGTGTGATTTAAACGTATTAGAATATATTTGCTTTACATTGAACAAGTATTCTCATCCTCACCGATCAGCTAGTTACTTTTAATTTCGACTTCAGCCGTATCGTGGCTTTAAGAAAGGAATAACCCTGACTTCCATGTTCTGCAAGTCAGGTGTTTTCAAAGGAGCCGTGAAAACATTTCCAAATATGGGTTTTGAAAAGAAGAGTCCTTCAGAATTGTGCTATTTTACAGTCCTCTTCTAAAGCTATTGAGTATGCCGAGAGAATATGCAAAAAACGTGTGCAAGTTTTGATTTTCGCTTACTCCATTTTATGAATTACTAGATTTGAAGACAGGTCCAACATGTGGTGAATTGGTCATTTACTGTATCAAGAAAATGAAGTGTTCTAGTGTTAGGGAACAGAATATAAGTAGTTATGAACTTTTATTCTTCATTGTGCATTCCTTTGTTGGAAGTTGGCCCTCATTTATTACCGAGGAGGCATTTGTGGTAAGTGGATAGAAAGACAAGTGAAATTTTCTTTCAACAAGGTGGCTTTGATATTCTTGATATAGTAGAATAGTTTAAATGCAAAAGAACATCGATAATTGCCTCAGTCATCATACATCCCAGAAAATTGTACTCAATACAATTTAGGATCAAGTGCTATAACTTAATATTATCAACAGAAACAAAGCAGAAATTCCAGCTTGGTCCTTTGTGGTGCTTTGCAGCAAAAACGCAAGAGAAATGAAAAAGCTTCGGAAACGCGACAATCTTAAGAAGGCACTTTTTCATCTATAATAGCCTACTTAGAAGCATGGTGGTCGATGGATTTTGTCACAAGGGAACACCCCAGTTTGCATGCAATTGTCCAGATGCAGATATCCTTAAAGAAGTATCTAAAATGGTCGCCCTTTCAGATAAACAAGAGGAATTGTTTACCCCAGAACTTTTCAAGCACTGTAATGAAAAGAAGTACGAAAGATACAAAGCATTATACACTCGGTACTTGGTGGATGTGATCCACAAGTCAGATATGCATTTGTTCAGACTTTAGATGGATACAGGATCTAGGAATACCTACGTGTTTATTTAATTTCATATTTAAGTATCCAGCTTTAACTAATTTATCTTGTATTTTTATCATCGGTGCTGATAATACTAAACTCTGTATTTATCTCTTCGAGATAATTCTTTTGCGGGGATTTCTATTACCAACAAGCTGAAAATAGAAATTTGTTTCAAAATTATCATCTCTTATATTTTGAACCACGATGATTTTCTATTACACTATTAGGGCTATGGCCCGTCGACGAACCAATGCCTCAGTACCTCGGGACGATTGATAAGTGTGCCCAATTCTTAAAGATGTAGTATGCAAATTAGAGAGTTCAATTAAACAATACACGAACCACCAAGTGTGGTATTTTATGGCATTCTAGGTTTTTGTAGGTAGGCCGAAAAGCACGGGAAGAAATCTTTAAGTGGAATCCTTGGAGAAGGCGAAGTTGGAGATTCTATTTCGTAGCAATATAAAACTTTTTGGCCGGTAGAATAACATAACTGATTTAATGAGCCATTTGCAGTTTCATTGTATACTTTTTATACTTAGACATACATTCTTTGAGACAAGAATATGACTACTGGCAGGATGATATTTTAGTAGATAAACATATGTGAAAAAAAAATTTGACACCTAGATTACTTAGTTTACCCCCTTCGATACTTTAATCCCTACGTTCACCCTTGAACTTAATTAGCCCAAGTGGGGAAGGAGATGCTATCCACCTTAGCAATGCCCTTCAACCAGAGGAATCATACACATAGTAGCGCCGCACGCACTTACACGGTAATTTGCTGCATTATATAAACTAGCTATTTGGAATGATGCATTCGCACAAATCAACCTCTGTATTGAACACTTCTGTCACCAACACTCTTTCTTGTTAGGTCTAAGCTTATTTTTGTAATAATATTCCTCATGGATCCTTGAAAGCTTAATGCGCCGTACCGCATACTTCTTTAACCCATCACTTATCTCAAATAAGGTGTTGTTAGTCCATGCCTGTAGCAAGTATGATTTTCAGAAATCTTGGTACGTTGTAATGTACCATCAGTGACCGTTGAAATTAAATAAATATTGGAAATGGTTACGGGAAACTTTATTTAAAAAATTTATGGCACTCTTTTAGAAGAATGACGATTGGATATTGGAGGAAGCTGGATCATATAGCTAAGTTTATAAACTCATAGTGTGTGAGTATATACGAATTCTAGATAATTATTAATAAAATACTGGTTACGCTAGTTTATCTATCTTACTTGAGAGTAACAGGAAGCGAAGATCGTTAGGTGTGACCTTGAGATCCACTACAACTTCGCCCGAACCCAGAATAAGACCGAAAATGCCTGATATTCTGCCCTCCCCGGTATGTCAGCTATAAAGTATTTGCGCACACATCACTGGATGATGAATTTATCAATAAATCAACAAGCTAAATATCACCACGCTTCTTCCCCTTGGATAGATCCTTGAACAATTCTGATATGCTCAACATTATATCAGAAGCACCACTTACACTTGTTGAATCATGATCACCTGGGAACATTAATTTGTAAAATAATAATATTGCATCACCATGTAAAGCTCTGTGAACACCTTCGCGGTCCAAACCTGCAATTTCCCTTGGATAATTCAAAACGTACGTTTACATTGCATAGTCAAGGATCATGTTGAAACCCTGATCCTATAGACTATAACCAGTCGTGTTAAACTATACAGTACCACTTCCCCCATCATTAGAGTCGACTTAATTCAAAGTAATCATATATCTTCCTAGTTTACAGTTAGAGTAGTAATTAGTCACATCACTGGCATTATATTTTTCTTTTTTCTTTTACAAAATGAATGGTACTTTGAATATCCCGAAGAACAGAGTTTTAATGTGGTGTAATGAAGTTTTTTCGAAAAAATTGTTAATACTAATCAAAATAGTAAATGAAAACACGATAAGAAAAAAATATTCGCCTATATTTTCAACGTTCTATAAAAAATAAAATTTAACTCAATGATATATATTCAAGTATAATTATACTAATATATATATTACAGTATAAAATTGGGTGGAAGAGCTCTCCTCATATGGGACTCAACTGACGTAATTTTTTTTCTTAACTCAATGATATATATTTAAGTATAACTATACAAATCTATATATTATTGCATAAAAGTAAGAGGACTCTGACGTCTACAAATTCGAACTTCTCTGCATTGGAGTGTAAACCAATTCAGAGCTCTCCTCAGGTGGGACTCACTGGCGTAACTACTCACTTATTTTTTGTTATTGTAGAATTTTTTTACTTTTTGCAATATTTTGAAAAAAATAAAAAATAGCTGTAAATGCAAACCTTCTAGATAGCGGGTTTCAAGATACGCTATAGTAAATCTGGTAAAGATTGGCGAACATCGGAAAACAAAATAAGACGGATGTGAGTTGATGTCTTGACATCTCGTATATTTAAACACACCATCGCCCATAACCCCACACGTGACCACCGAACAATCTTTGGAAATACAAATTTGCATGTGAAAATTGATTTCATAGTTGTTGTACAATTTCTTCTAGATGTTTGGTGCTGTTAGATGGTCTGTCAAGGTTATAACGGGCGTGGTTGGCGGAGCGGCTGACCCGGGTGCTGTTTCATCCACAGATTCTCTCTCTACGGCCCCTTCAACCCCAATTAAATCTCTCCAACCCCCTAAGAGCAAGGACGAAACATACCATGAATCATCAGATGGATCATGGTATGAAGGATCGCAGGATGGTTTGAACTACTCTCAGGATGGATCGCACCACTCGTGTGACTTGCACGACGGCCTAATTCGCCCCTCGGAGGGCGAACAACGTGAATACCGCTTGAAGCAATACTTGCTGGAGCAGTACTTACTGGAGCAGAACAGCAAGTTTGATGCCTTGATCAACAACAACATCGACAAGGTGGTGGGGTCGAGGAAGAAGAGTAGCAGTGCAAGTGTCCTCACAAGTGGCTTGGCTAATGCTGTAGGTGCCACCGGCTTTGGTGGGGTGTCTAGTGTGGCAAGCGTACTCAGTTCCGCAGGAACCGTTGCCAGTGCCATTCAAAACGTCAAGGGGAGAGTGCTACGGGGAGTTGAGGCAAAATACTCTCACAGCAATAGTGTGGGAAGCGAAGAAACAGAGAGGCAAATGAGCGCAAACCACGAGCCATTTGAGGTGGATATGCAGTTCCACGGGCCGTTTGATCACTTTCTCGATTCTTTGGAACACGAAACCAAGGTGGAGTTATATGAGCAGTTGAAGAGCGAGATTGCTAGTGGAAATCCCCGAATCGCTTGCCCTGCAGACGGTCCCAGCGAGATCGAATTCTCCGCAAACGAAGATACCTTGGGCAAAATTCAGCTCTTGCTTATTCTCTCGGTCAAACTAGGCATCCTCTCGCTCAGACTCTTGATTCCGTTGGTACAATACACATACGGCAAATTCCAGCGCAACGAGTTTTACTTCCTTAACAAGAAAAACTCCGGGGTTCTCTTGGACTTGGCTCTCAAAGGTTTGCAGAGGTTGGAATCAAAGATGAACCCCAGTGCTGACGGCCCCACGCTCTACCTGGACTTTGCCTCCGGTTGGAAGCTGCTCTTTGAAGAGGAGCAGGTGGACTACAACACAGACCCCAGGTACGCTAAGTACTACTCAGAACTGCATGGCAAGAAGGATAGTCCTGTCACTAGACCATCAGACTTTATCAGGGCCAGGAGAGCGACCGGGTCGTTTTCAAGCTCCATTCCCGGGTCGTACGGCCTGGAACACAGTTTTCCTGCGGTTTCCCGCGATTCTATACCATCACGGTCACCGTCACCAGATAATTTTGCGGGGAAGATGTTGAAGGCGTTGGAGAAGTTTGTTGATGAGTTTTAGTGGATATTTTTTTGCAGCCGCTATGTGAGTATGCTTTGCGGCATGCTATGGATGTTTATTACTGCGGCATGGATGTTCAAGGATTTTGGTGTAAATTTTGCTTCTTCTTATTTTTTTTAATTATTGTGGACTATCTGAATTTTTATTGTTACTATTTATTATTTGCATGGGTGTTTGCTGCTGTGATTTATATTCTTGGTTTTTAGGATCGATTTAGGATAATCAATGAACATTTACAGTGTATAAAAAAGGACAGTTGTGGCAAGTGTAAGGGCTCCAATATGTGACATAACGTTGGACTTATTGTGACGTCATATCGCAATTTTAGACATCCTGTTTGGTTACGAACTAATGGTGTTGGGATCTTATGCACGTTTATGACAGTTGTCCTTTGTCGGTGCATTATCTTTTCCTGGTGTCCTGTTTGAGGAGGAGTAAGTGAAATGAGAGATAAGTGAGAATTTAAGTCAAGTAGTAGATTGAGTGAGAGTTTAAATGAACCATTTAGAGAATTTAAGTGAAGAGCAAAGAGTGAATTTCTCTATAGGACAGCAAACTTCCTTTGGATGTTTTTTTTTTTCATCTTGGCCAAAATATATCCAGCCTTTTTCCTAAACATAAACAACAATAGATGTGTTTCAGTTGCTGTATTTTTCAATTTAATACTTACCTCGTACCGGAAACTTTCATACCACCGTAAATAAATATTCACATTAAGAGAAATCACCCTAACTGCAACACAATGAATGGACGTGAAGATCTCGACGATACTCAAAAGTTTATGAAAATTTCCGAACCGAGGTTTATAATAAACAGGCACTATAGTATCAGATAAGAGATATGTGTTCTATTAAACATGGACACATGATGATGAAAAGGTTGAAAACTGTAATATAGTAGTTACCATGTATTGAAGAACAGAGCGCACCTCTCATTAACCCTCTCATATTATCTCTTTTCTTGTTTCCCCATCCTCCCTTATCAATATCCTGAAAAATTCAAAATAGTAAATAGGGGCCAATGGGACATAATTTTTCACCCCAAGAACAAATATACTTTTGACGGCAGAGATGTGAGTGACTATATTCAAAAAAGACGTAGAAATAAGGGGATAAATCGTAGCTCCACACCGTATCCGATACACTAGTCTATCCCTTCCTATACACCGATCCGGGTTCTCCTCCAGTGTCCTTTTGCCAGTGGTCACTTAATTTTTAGTCAAAGCACGACTTTCTTTCTTTTTTTCCACTTTTTTATTAAACCGAGACTCTTCCCCCTTCCATTTTTTTTCTTTACATCATTGGAAAAAACTTTTCCTCCCAACAACAACAACACAACTCCCGACAAAGCATACCATCTTGTATATTTCAAGAGGTTAATCAGTCAAGAGGTTCAAGTTCAGTGCACAGGTTCATATCGAATCAGTTACACTAGGTTTAGTACCCAAGAAGTTGCTAGCAAGTTTGAGAACTTGTCTTCCTGGTCCTTTTTCTGCTATTTTGCCCCCTAATTTTTTCCCTGACCAATCACAGTCGAGGAAATTTAACGCTGTTTCATTGGTTGAATCTGACACCTTGATTGGTTTTGGACTAGACACGATTTTTACGCACCTTACATAAACACACACACACACACATTACGTCATGGCTTTGTGCTCAGATGTATTCACCACCTCCACTAAACGTCGTAGCTGTTCATCTGCGTCGTCCTGCCCGGCCCCCAAGAAGGTGTGCTTAAAACGCACTCAACCTTTTTACCCATCGTCCTCCGAGGATGACAACTCGGATGACGAGCAATCTTGCTACAATGCCGACCAAGTGAGGGCCAAACGTAGAGCTTCCACTCGCGTCTCCTTTTCCATCAATGCCGTCTTGTCGAAGGCTGTGTCGCAGTACAGTGACGATGATGAAGAAGAGCGCGATAGCAGCTCAAAAAATGGCGCTAAAAACATGTCGAGCGACGAGGAGTCGTACTACATTTCCTCGCAGCTCCCCAGACATAGACACAGCTCGTCGATGTCTTCCATCTACGCCGCTGAGTCGCAGCCCTCCACCCCGCAATCCATTGCTGCCGCTGCAGCCGTTGCTGACGCAACTTACGAGAACCTCGACTGCAGACTCACGAGCAGTCCTGTTCTGACCCCCTTCTGTCTTGATAGCACCAAAGAAGATGCCAACTCGTTGCACCACCAGCCCCCCGTAAGAACGTCTGATAAGACCGCCAGATCTCGCTGCTTTGAGTACTTGGTTGGGTCCATCGACGAAGCCTGGGCTCGTTACTGCGACGCCACCACCAATGTCGAAGACGAGGTGTTTGGCTACTCTCCTACGCGCACGGACGATGAGTACTTTGAAAACGGTAGCGATGCGACTGACTTGACCGACTACGACTCGGACTACCAGAAGCCTTCAAATTCGATTTCCGCTTCGGTGTCAGCCGCACCTGCCCCCTCCTTCAGATCGCGTTTGTCATCCTCTGCTTCATGCTCCTCCCTTTCTACTGATCATTCTTCGTATCAGTTGCAGGCGCTAAAGGACCGTCTCACCAAGGCCAAGTACTATTTACAGGACTTGGTTGACTCGGACGACTTTCAAGACGTTTGCTCGTTCTGGAAGCGCTGGGACATGATTAAATACGCCACAATCGAGTTGGTAGAGGACGATGATGATGATGAAATCGTTGAGGGCATGATTGAGGAGTTGGAGTGCGGAAGAGAAGCCATCAACTAGAAGGCACCTTTCCTTTTACATGGTTACTGGTTAGTCATTTTCTTCTTTTTGTTATTTTATTTGGGTGTTTGATTTTTAATGATGAGTGATTTGCACGTTTTGGGTTTTTGATAAAAGTCAACGGTTGGCTGATTTTTTATAGGTTAATTATATATTAGTGTGAGAGAATGAATGTATTAGTATGACAAATGTATGCTTGACTGTGAAGAGTCTTAGTGCATACTTATTGAGTGATGAAATGATTATATTCAATTTAAGGTTTTCCATCAAATATTATCAGTTTTTTTCAGTTTCTTTATCAACTTCTTTAAAATCACTTGCTATTCCGTAATTGGCTTTTTTGCACCCATTGCTAAATTACAAAATGAAAATGTATTTGCATCATCCAGACAACTTTTTTATCAGGAATTTCGTCAGGAACACTCGTAACTACTCGTATCCTGTCACATTCTTGCACATTCCATCTTTCTGTGACCTCTTTATCATGTCGCCTCCCCACATGATCCAGTTGGTAGCGCACATCAGAGGGAAAAGGCCCGAACTGCAACATTGTAAGAGGGAAAAGGCCCCAAATTTTTCCAAAAGTCAAAACACTTTTATTTACACTTTTCCTGAATATCATGAAATCTTTCATCTACTTAGCTTTCTTATTGTCCATTATCACCTCTGTTTTTGCAGAAGGGCTTCAGATTGGTGTCTTGAAGGAAATCCCCGAGGCTGAATGTAAGGTCAAGTCCAAGAACGGTGACCGTATTGCCGTTCACTACGAAGGAACCTTGGAAGATGGAACTGTGTTTGACTCTTCGTACAAGAGAAACCAACCAATTGTTTTCCAATTGGGTGCAGGTAATGTTATTGCTGGCTGGGACCAAGGGTTGACCAGAATGTGTATTGGTGAAAAGAGAAAGTTGACCATTCCTAGTGATTTGGCTTATGGAGACAGAGGAGTTGGACCTATTCCTCCAAAGGCTACTTTGATCTTTACTGCTGAGTTGGTTGATATTGTGAGTGCTGGTCACGATGAGTTATAAGAGTATAGGAAATAGAATATGGAAAGTGTGTGTGTATTGTAAATTCAGAGAGTATACATAAACAGATACAAAAACATTAGAATTGTAGTATGAAATAAAAAAACACTAGGTTTTAGTGTAGATTTTGGATTATAGTCTATTCCAGCCACTCTGTTAATCCAGTACTTGGCTGATTCGATTTAAATCGCAATATATTCAAGGACGTGGCTTTTGAATATGGTAGCGCATGTGTCGAACGCCTATATTGCTGCAAAAAAATGCCAACGCCACATGAGTTCTTCAACTGTGATATTGAGTGATTCAAGAAATAGTCTGGCAGTCTTTTTGCTTGAAGGAAATCCAGTGTAGGAATATTTTACTTCTTAGTTTCAAGAGCATGTTGAAATCATAATAAAGTTAAAGTCATTTAAAAACTTGTTTTGAAATCATTTGAACATTCATTAAAGTAATTAGAAAATAATTTGATAACTCATTTGATAGCTCTTTTCAAAAAGAGGCTTTTCCACATTTCTTTCTATTTCGTCATATTTATCTTTAGAATTCTTATACTACGAAGCCAGATGAACTATAGTCTCAATGCCCATACATGTCCCATAAAACTTGTTCTGAAACTACCTCGAAAGGTTTTCTTGAGATCTCAGTTTCAAAGAGCTTTCATGTTTCTACATTTCAAAGAGGTAATTCATTTATAAACAAATCTACGAATGCAAGAAATCGAAAAATTCAAGGAGAAAATGCAAAATGGAAAAGAACATACAAGAAAAGAGATAAAAAACATCACAAGCAGCAAGATGCAACTCACAACAACCTCTCAACCTAATAATTGGATCTGACCGTTTTTGAGACTCTGGGAACACAACTTGCTTCTAAGGATATCCAAATTGTGCCCAACTGTGATTAATTCAATGGTGATATCATTCACGTACAGAATGGTTTTCATGTAGTCCATGATGAGGGAAAAGCACCACATCATCTTCATGCTGTCCAACATTCCAACCCGGGTGAAGGTAAGCTCAATGAAGGCGGGTTTCCCCCTTGGAATGTTGTTCAATGCTGTAATGACATCATAGAAGGGTTCAGAGTTGCCCATTTCAACACTGGCATCAAACTGGTTAGCCAGAACGGGAGAGAATTCTTTTGCACAGACATTAAGGTTGGTTATTCTCATCAAGTATGGCTTGGCAACTAGTTTGTGCTTCTTTCTTTTCTTTTCTTGTGTGGCAAGAATGCCCTTGTATCTTTTCAACAAGGAGTTTCTTGGGTGTTTTGAGGGTTTGTTGGCCACTGTTGTTGTACTGGACATTGTTTCCTTTGCGTATCTGAGTCTGTCAAACGTTTCATGGTGATCATCCGACCTAGAAGACATGGAGAAAGACGAGTTGGGTGGGCTGAATTCGAGTACTGGAGAGTTCATTGTGCGGATTATAATTATAATAAGAGAGAAAAAAAATGAAAAGAGAGGAAAAAGTTGCCCTTAAATACATCAAATTTCAGGGGCAACTGGAACGATTCATTCTTCCAGAGTAACTGGTGCTATTCATTCCTTATTTGGCAACGATTTTTTTGCAGCCATAGAAAAAATGAGAAGAGAAAAAAGAACCGAGAAGAAAGAAAGAACAGAGCAGAAAGAATAGTTGTGGTATGGTTGAATATATTCTAGAAGTCTAGTCACTTTTGAGTAGAGTGTTATCTATCGAGATGGGAAAGACCTTCAAAATTATCTACAAAGGTGGGATAATTGTGTTTGTAAATTTGTTTTATTTCAACATAGCATACTATTCTATTAATAAAGTATCACATTTATCAAATATATGCTACTTCTATAATTATATTATTTTTCATACCCTTTACTCTCAATAAGATAATAGTTTTTCCGCCTAGCAGATTATCCTATTCACACTCTTTTGCAGCCAACCATTTGCCAACTGAAGCTTACATTTTGTAAGTCTATTTCCATAGAAACATGGCAGCTCAATAAACATCAACAAAACAAACTATACAAATTAACAAAATATTAAACATCAACATTGGTTCCTTGCATAATTGAAATACTCCCTGCTTGGATAGGTAATCCTCATTATACATCCGAGGTAATAGTTACATTTGCAAATTGCTTTATAAGCATAATACGCAAAAGACAAAAATCAAACGATTCCAAAAGGCATAACTAATATCTTGTATCTCAACCTGACAGCATGAACTTTACCAAACAAATCACACAGTTCATTGCATCCACACAGGATTTCAAGGTCCTCTACTCGTCGGCCAAAACTATCCCTAAAAGGCTTTGTATCCTTGACTCATCCTTCAATCCTCCCCATAAAGGTCACTTGTCGTTGATTGTACAGGCTGCTGGGCACCAGTACGGCACGGAACTTGCACTGGAACGGGAGATCCTTCTATTGCTCTCTCTAAACAACGCAGACAAGGCAGCCACGTCTGCCGAAGACTACGCCAGGCGTGTCGATTGTATGGTTCTCATGGCCAAGGCGCTCAACTCTCCGGCATCGGTAGCCATCACGAAACACGCCCGGTTCGTCGACAAGTCGGCTGATATATTGAAGGAGTACAACGCTTCAACCAGACTCACCTTCGTACTAGGTTTTGATACGCTCGTGAGGGTTTTTGATCAGAAGTACTACCTGGTTCCTATCGAACAAGCATTGGAAGAGTTCATGGTGGCCTCCGAGATCTTCTGCTTGCCACGTAAGCACGGACTGGTTGGGTTTGCGGAGCAGCAGAGGTATGTGGATGAAATAGCTCAGGGAAAGAGCGGGGTTCCAGCGCACTGGAGCACAAGCATCCACTTGGTGAAAGAGTACGATGACAGGCTAGCACTGATCAGTTCTTCAGGAATTAGGAAGAGCATGGAGACGGGCGGTCACGAATGGAAGGGAGAGGTTATAGAAGAGGTGAGGGAGTATTTGGAGGGAATAGGAAGAGAAAAGTAAATATGGGATGGAGAGAATTGAGATTAAATTGAGATTGAGACGTGATTGAAATTTGAAGATTAGTTTTCAAGATTTATATTTCGAGTCAAGTGGTACATTTAAGTGGGTCTCTGGGTCTCTTTCTCATATAATAAGTGAGACTTGAAGTATCTCAGAACTATTTCAAGTACCAACAAGGTTACTACAAAATATGAAAGATCCGGAGAATTTGGTAATTTAATTGGTCTCCAATTTATTGATATATCAAATCTATACAAACTCATTTAAAAATACCCTTAATAATTCTTTCTATAACCAATATCAGATAATCCCACCTCTTTAAATGTTATCGATATCTCTGAAATCTCACAACTTCCTTGAATCCTTGGTTATTGGTCATTTTATGCATATAGAGAATAACATGGAACGTGTTTATAACGTTAATGAACTTGTTATCTTTATAAGAAGTTTATTAAATACCCTGGGCGTTGTATTGATGAGGGTACGAACGATTGTAGGTTTTTAGGGTTTATCAACAATTTTGTAATTAAAATATTCAAGTGTGTTTCCTCTAACAGTGTTTCAAGTATAGTGGATTTATCCTTTTAAATTTATATAAAGTATAGAGATCAAGTTTGCTTCAATAGTAATATTTTGTGGCATGTGTAAATTCTATACCTTCTTGTAGGTTTTATCAGCCATACCTACTATAACTTATCCAAATGGCTGCAAATATTTACGACTTGTGAGGGAAAAGAATGAAAGGACTTTGAGACAATTTTAGAGGATATGGAGAAGAAGAAGAAAGATGCAAGCAAAGACGGAGGAGCAATATATACACTACAACCTCTAAAACTAAGTTTATTATTATTCAATTATTCATTCTAGGGCTCATACAATCATTCAACTATTCATGCAACTACTCAATTAAAGACTTCAAAAAGAACCAAACCAAACCACAAAGCAACCAATTTGCCAGTATCATCATACCTTCATTGCGGAACTTGAGTGGAAACAGCAGCAGCATATCTTCGCTTGTAGGGGTGTCGGAAACCACACGTTCATTGTTGGCATTGGTGCACTCAACCTTCCCCCCACGAACCACAGCACTGAGCTGGCTCTTGGTCCACTTGGTGCAGTCAAAAGTGGCTGCAGAAGACTTGATCTTGGCCAGGCCCTTGACCAACTTCAACAGCTTGAGCATGGTTTCCTTGATAGGGCCAACCAACTCGATGGCACCGCCAATGGTGGCCAACTTGGGGAAGAAGTCAATCCTTTCCACGCCTGTGTTGTTCACCACCATCAAGCCACCACCAATCTCGCTGACGGACGCAAAGTCTACTGTCTTCAAAGCGTTGTTCTTCAAGAGACTCAACGTGCCACCGATGCTGCGCAACTTGGGGACCTTGATGGAGGAAAAGTGGTTGTTGATGATACTGGCCGAATTTTCCACTGTTTCCAAGCTGCCCAAGTTAATTTCCGCTACCTCGTGGATACTCACGTTGTTGGCACTAACCAATTTGGACAAGTTGACTTTGACTTCGGCGGCGTTGGCAGCAATGTGGAGCTTTCCCGTGATGTCCATCACGTTGGAGGTGATTTCCTCAAGGAAGCGGTTGTTGTTGATGTCCAACGTTTCCAACTTCTCCGCTGCAAATCCACTGAAGCCTGTGAGCGACGTGTCGCTGACGGTGATCAGCTCAATGTCAGAAATCTCTCTGGAAAACTGCACGTTGCTGAGGATCGGCAACACACGCCAGTCGAGGTTCTTGACGGAGCGCAAAGATGGGAAGGAGATGAGCGAGAGCGAAGTGAGCTCGCTCAAGGTGAACTTGTTGCGGATCGACTCGATGTTGGGCGCTTCCACTCTGACCAAGTCGGGTGAGCGCTTGATCACCAAGTTTCCAAACACATGCTGGATGGAGTCGAACGAGATGATGGGCTGCTTGTATTCACTCACCACCACGTCACCTTCAAGAACCTTGCAGTCCAGGATCCTGCGGATGTCGGCTGGGGACCTGATTTCAAACAGATTCTGTTTGCACTCAGAGGGGATTTCGTACTTGTCTGGGGATTCTGATGATTGTGGGGAGGAGGATGGTTCTGAAGCAGAAGCATCATCCTGAGTGTAGGATTCAACGTTGGAAAGTTCTGCTTGTTAGTATGGGTCTAGGAGTAGTGGGTGTAGAAGTAATAGTGGGTATAGAAAAGCAATGAGTATACTTCCACAGCGGATACTTACGAACTAGCCCGACATTCTTGGATGGCAACTTGGCACTACCAAGTGCCTGGGCAATCAATATCAATAAAACTGGATTAAATCTCATCGTGGTGGAAAAGGAATCTGGTGCTTTATTTTAAATTTCTTCCCAGCGCTAAACTTCTCAAATATACCCTTTTTTATTTTTTTGCAGCCGGGTTATATACCGGATTTGCAACAAGGGTGAAGGTAGATCTACCTAGTTTATACTAAATTATAGATTCTAAATGGTATAGTCGTAGTCTATATGATGTAATTCTAGCCTTTACTGATGTAATTTTAGCTTTTACTGATTATTCTAGTTTTTATTGATAATTCTAGCTTGTACTGATTGATTTTCTTTTTCCAATTGAAAGAATAAATCTAATTCTAATCTATTTGGAAATTTTAATACACCTGTTAAATATATTTCAATTAAAATTGATATAATGTTAATCAATCTGCTCTATTTATCAGTAAATTCCTTCT
The DNA here is from genome assembly GCA_030579395.1 of Aciculoconidium aculeatum. Classification (NCBI taxonomy): domain Eukaryota; kingdom Fungi; phylum Ascomycota; class Pichiomycetes; order Serinales; family Debaryomycetaceae; genus Aciculoconidium; species Aciculoconidium aculeatum. The sequence continues at coordinate 15,759 of JAKTQU010000106.1, forward strand.
TCTTTATTCTAAGTATTCAATCTATATAGTGGGGATAAATAATTCAAGATTGAAGTTCACTTTGCATGTGTAAACCACAGACTACAGAGTATATGAGAATTACGATCTCTTTTAATCCATACCAAGTTCAATATTTGAGACTGACTATCTAAAACAAAAACATAATGATCAATTTATGGCTGGGAATTTGTTTCATGAGAATGCAAATTTTAATACAACAACGAATATTACAAGATTAGTGGCGCAGTATGCTGGCAAGGGACCACATGAAAGAGCGAAGTCACTGCTAGTGTTTCATGGAGGTCCGAGGGGTGCATGGATGGAGATGTGGCTTGGTTGCAAGAATGGAATAATGAGAAAATGAAAATGGCGAGAAAATAGCGAGAGAAAATTAAAGTGCGTGGGAAAATTGCGGGAAAATAGCGAGAGGGAATAAATTTGGTAGCTAGAAAGGATTGAAAATAGCGGGAAAAATGAAAGTGCGTGAGCAAAATAGCGAGAGAAAAAATAGCGAGAAAATAAATAGTGGGAAATTCAATAGCGATAATAAATGGAATTGAAAATTGAGTAGAGAAGAAATGAATTTATGAATCAGAAAATCGTTTTCGGTTGGCGAATAGGCGGGGAAGAAAGCGGAAGCGAGTTTATGTTAGTCCCGATGGAAGAGTTCCCGATTGAATTAGGAAGCGCAACTTCACACAGGGGGAAAAGAATTTCAATGGAAATACCGTGACATGGATATCAATTGAATAGTTTAAAGCAATCAAGAAACTCTTGCTTGAAGATTTGCAGTCAAGAACTTTCTGAGAAACCCATTGATATCACATAGTGAGAGGTTCCACTATTCAACCTCCAGTTTTCTTTCAATATTGAATATTTGATGGAAAAGCACCACAAAAGGTTTGTTTATATGACCGTAAAGTTCTTCTGTAAGTTCGAGACATACAGAATACTTCTACAAACTACTTCTATAAACTTATCTACTTCACCCTTTGTTTTAATATTCCTACAAACTAGAATAGACTTAGAAGAGAACAAAAGATAATCAAGATAAACAGAAACCTGAGTGTAAAATGGCAGTTCCACATAAAATTTCAGAAAACTTCACAGTCAATGAAATTCACTTAAAGTAAAATGTCAACAAATGATAAAAATCAAGTATATATAAAAAGATTCTTTCTACGACATGCTATTTAGACATTTATCCCACTTACCGTATTCCTACTAAGTCAATTCCGCTTGGCTATATAAGAGTCGCTCACAGAGAAACTTGAAAATATGTCTTCTTCTACTTGACACCTTGGAATTGCAGCAAAATAGCCAATTGTATACTAATTTTGCTGTGGCAAGAATCCAACTTATTGAGCATGCTACTTGATTTCAAAGAAACTTGGGATGAAAAGCATTCCAAACCCGCCAAATATGGTATATGAAGGAAAACATTACAAGTTAACCCTCCTACTATGTCGGAGATCACGGATTTCTGGCTTTCATAACAAAAATCTCATTTTAATCAAGTCATATTCTGCCGAAATTGGGTATTTGATCGGATTCTCCCTGAAACCTGCTACCAGAATCACCATTTATGAGTCCGGCTTCCCTTGGACTTGATGAGAAACCTTGTAAGAAGATAATCTTAGTTAATAGGCATTCATAGGATTGATGACATCTCCTCTCTCATTCCAAATCTCAGCCAAATATGAAAATTTCACCAAAAAAACTCAAAACCTTGACATAAAAACCGAAGGTTTGCTCAGCTACCCATAAAGTTGACTAGTTGGTATATCTTTAAGGAAATTCTCGAGCTAAATATACCCTTTAGATGGATGGAGAAACCAGAGTGAATTAAAAAATAAGCATATTACAAACTTCCGTAGGCGATCAGTAATTGAGCTGCACCAAGTCCAACTTATGAAGGAAGGCGGTACATAAATGATTCAAACAAAAAGTAAAGTTGACAGATAAGGAGATGACTTTTTAAACAAGTGAAAAAAAGCTGGTTCTAAATTACATGAAATTTGCTTCCTGCATGTGTGCAGTCTTTTTGCAGCCATTTCTGTAAATTTTGTGTTTCCAGTTTGAGCTAATGGTTTCGTTTCCTTGGCCTGGAATATTGAAGAGCATTGCGTATACCCACTATTATCCACACCTCCATAATTTTGGTTTGTATGAACCTGATAAGTTTCAGTAATATAACTATAAGTTGCCCATAATAAATGTAGCGACAAAAGTTCGACAGAGCTCCAGTTATTAAACTAGGAGCGTAGGCTACTGAACTGACAGTCCTTATGAAGTACACTGATAATGATTCTCTGTACAGTTCTTGAATATTCCCATATTCCAATGTGCTCTTTGGATGTATATGCACAATACCCCCTAATTCTATTTTTTATTAGCCCCTTCTTATTTGATAACAAACTTTACACCAGCGGTTCAAGAAAGACACAGGATAGCACGATCTGCTGCCAACCTCTTCCGGGATTCCAAGATCATGTAGAACTGTGTATCTCTTAAAAGAACTGGTATGCACATCATTGATTCTCTCAAAGTTGGTGGATATATATGAAAGAAGTTGGCTATTCATGGGAACGTTTGTATGGCTTCTAAATTTGAAAAGGATAAATCTAAAATTTTGACAGTTATCTTCCACCACAACCCCAAACCGGGTCGGAACCTGTAGCCAAAAGCCGGATTTCAGTGCTTGATCTTTTGGATTAGGAGCTAGAAGGAAAATATCAAAAAGACTGGGACTTCTAGAATGATTTGTTGAAGGTTTTTTAAATCGTTGATTCAGTTGCCAGTTTCCAGGATTATTCTGAACTCAAGCCATCAAGAAATTGAGGACGGGATTGGGAAGATAGAGTTGGCTTCATGACTCGTTCACATTTTTCACCACATACATGTATTCCTTTCTCTTCTAGGATATTGTAAATAATGTTTTTTAAAGTTGCCATGGACAAAGAAGATGGAGGAAGATGGAAAGGATGTTGGAGGAAGATGGAAAGGATGTTGGAGGATGTTGGAGGATGTTGGAGGATGTTGGGAAGGAAGATGGAAAGCACAAGGAGTGGCATCTGGGAGTCCCGTGAGGAATACGAGGAGCACACCTGGGTCCTTCAAGAGATAGTGTTGTAAATGGAACTCGCCTTTCACTGGATTCATGAAAACACCTTTGGCTGCAAAAATGGAAAGGAAGGTGATGCGGCCCACCATGTGAATCTGAATAGAGCTGATCCATATTTGTTTAGTGGAGACCTGGGAATTCACCTATGATAGTAATGTACACTATAGGTTAATTGTAGAGCCTTCGTCGCGAAGAATGTGGTGGTGAAATGTGATGTATCAGACACAGACGCCGCGTTATTCACGAATATCAACAATAAACAAAGCGAATGTAAGCAAAGCAGATATAGTTACAGAGAGTATGAGGCAGCTATCCTGTCCGATTTACACAGTGTGTGTTGTGGGAGAAATTGAGAGATAGAGCATATATCAAGGATATCAACAGTGATTAAGAGGCTATTTAATGAGGATATTCCATGGGGATTGAAGAGGGCATTAGCAGGGATCAAGTACAGCCCTCTTTCTAAGAGACTCTTAATCATGAAGGGAGAAGTACGTGTTCCAAGAAAACCATTCTTATCTCCATGAGAAGGAAGTGAGCGATCTGGGGAATTCTATCTAAAGAACTACAAAGGATAGATCGTATAGGGTGATGAAAGAAAGAGTACTTTTCAATAGATATGAAGGAGATGTTAGAAATATACCATCAACTGTGTATCTTATTAATATAAACTGAAGAGAGTGGGCCACTGGTACTAATGGAATCTAGGGTTATGGTCCCCTGCATGCTTGAACTTTTTCAATTCTGCGTTTCTTTGTGGTTGCAAATAGAATTATTAGATACAAAGGACACTATGCCAGGTTTATTAGTTGAGCCGGGAATGCTTCCACCACCACCCTCATTTATTCCACCCAACACCAATGGATATAATAGTGCTTTGAAAGGCCCTACTTCACTTAGAAACGCTAATCACCAACAATATTTTCAAAGAGACGCCGATGTTAAAACGACAGGAGCGGGGGGAATTGAGCTCACAGACCCAAAGAGACTTCTCCTACTCAGCGACGATCCACTTAATGTGCATCCTGAGACTAATCTGAGCCCACTGAATAGCGTTCCTGATGAACATAGCAATACACCAACAGCGGCTAAGTCCTCAAGTGAACTGAAACTTGATCCAGAGGGTACAACTACCGATCATGGTACAAATAACATTACGTCGCCACAAAATGACTCTTCAAATGAGCCTTCAAGTGAAACACAACCGGTACAACAACCGATACGCCTGCTACGACAGATACGTTGGGAAATAGAGGTGTCACTAAAGAAACAACGGCAACAGAAACGAGCACTACAGATAGCAGTATGGGCAAATGTAGTGATAGAAATGGAAAACCTAGTTGCAAATGAAGAGGAACAACCGGAAGAACAGGAAGAACAGGAAGAACGGGAAGTACGGGAAGTACGGGAACAACAGGCACAACAGGCACAACAGGCACAACAGGCACAACAGGCACAGCAGGCACAACAGGCGCAGGAACAACAGGAACAGGAACAGGAGGAACAGGAACCAAAACTAGCCCGATTGAAACGGTATTTTTGTAAGTTGCGCAAAATTGGAAAAAATGCTATACGGTTTGCAGTTATTTTTTGCCTTCTTGAGGCCGTAGAGATAGCTGGAATGTTTTTTTTAACATTAAAATATTCTTGTATTCCTGAAACGAAAGTACCCACATTTAACCTCGGGATTGCAATGCTTGCGACCGGTATTGTACTCCACATTCTAGTTTTCATTTGGAAAAGCGCCTGCACTAGAGATAAACGTTTACTCAAATACGCATGCATCGAGTATGTTTTACAGCGTGGCGTAATATCTGGAATGTTTTTCACAGATCCGAACAACAGTGCTAAATTGGGAGAGTGGGCATCATCGGTTGGTATTATACTAATGATATTTTTTTCTATTTTGCGCATAATAGCTTATCATGAGGCTTTACTGGAAATACGAACCCCCATTACCATAACCAAACCGTTGTCGAAGAATTTTCTAATGCTCGGAGTATATCTTATATTTTATGAAATTGGCAAAGGATCAACAACAGCGATAGGCGTGATATTTGTCACTGTCAGTGCAGCTTTCAGATATTTGGAATTTATGGATGACAATAAATCAGTCAAAAGGGCACTATTGGAATACTTATGCAGCGGTCTTCAGGAATCATCAATATTTCTTACGGCGTTGAACTCGTGTACCTATGACCCTGAAAAAGGTCTCCTAAGTTATCCTGCAACGAAAATAGGATTAGCCTTCTTTACAATCAGTGTTTTGGTACCAATTATCTTTTACCTCCTAGAAAAAGACGAAGAGCACGTGCATCCGTAAAACCAAGACTTCTGTGACCGCAATAATAGATTAGCATATCTAATATAGCTGTATATAGCTTTGTAGTATACCAACAGCATAATCAAAAAAAAAGCCACAGCCATTCATTGCCATTAGGGTATTCCTCGTTTCAACTGTACTTTTCTTCGTTATGAAATGCGGGGGAAACGAAGCAAATTGAAAGAAAATTTCACTTGTCTTTCTATCCACTTACCACAAATGCCTCCTCGGTAATAAATGAGGGCAAACTTCCAACAAAGGAATGCACAATGAAGAATAAAAGTTCATAACTACTTATATTCTGTTCCCTAACACTAGAACACTTCATTTTCTTGATACAGTAAATGACCAATTCACCACATGTTGGACCTGTCTTCAAATCTAGTAATTCATAAAATGGAGTAAGCGAAAATCAAAACTTGCACACGTTTTTTGCATATTCTCTCGGAATACTAAATAGCTTTAGAAGAGGACTGTGAAATAGTAAAGCCCAATACGGCTGAAAAATCGATGAAACTGAAAGCAACTAGCTGATTGGTGGGGATGAGAATGCTCCCTGAAAGTCCAATGTAAATCAAATCTATTCTAATACGTTTAAATCACACAGCTATACCTTTTTCCAACAAACAGTTTAAAGTTTAAACTATAGTTTTGCAATTTATGATATGCTGCTAAAGTCTTTGAGATCAGAAAAAAAACTCTCAAGATACATACAATCAAAAAAGTATTTGATCTAGTTTTCTCAATGGGATTTTGAAGTCATTCTAATTCGGCTTTATATACCAGTACGTTTACTACGTAGGAATTAGTGCTAACTTGTACAAATATGTAAGTACTGAAGCCATATTGATTGGTACATTAGGTTCATAAACATACACAATCGTTTCACCCATTGGTAACAAAAGCACAAGAGTCTCGTTTCTGCGTGCAAGGTTAAAAAAAATACCAAGTCCTTTCACTTCCTTGAACTTCAGAACTGTCCATCTCAGTTTAAACAAAGGATGCATATACCTGAGGCATTCTAGGCGGTCATATATGTTATCAAATAACTGGAATTGACGGGAAACGTCCTTATTAACCTCTTTTTCTGACCCAATCTCTGATTCATCAAGAACCCCATCAAGTACAAACCTTTCACATTTTACAAGACTGGAAATCTTCGGATCAAGGTCGTGACAATTGTTGCCAAGCCGCTCCAAACTTAAAAATCGAGTACGTATGTTGGTGAGGTTGATATCGGTAAAACAATTAGAACTAAGGAATACATGGCCTAGGTTTGGTAACGCAGTTGAGCTTACAAATCCTTTCAATGTAGTGCACCGAATTCTTAATTCTTCCAAACCTGCTGGAAGCTGAAGTGGCGTCTGTGTGATTCCGTAATTATCAAATAACCCACTGCTATAGAATGAGCGGAACCCCTCAATAGTTAAGCTTTTCAACGTGTTAGGATATTGCATATCTGAATCAACAATGTGGTCAAGCGTACTGAATCGAATGTATAATGACTCCAAACTGCATGGAAGCTTGACACTGAATGGTCTTTGTTTTTTAAATAAGGGAGACTTAGGCATCAGAATTCCATCAATATGTAATATTTTGAGAGTAAGATGGACATCAAAATGTATGGTGTTCTTCCCAATAGAAAAGTCCTTTAAAGTTAACCTCTCGATATTAGGGTAGAATCCAATCAGTGAACATATAAAATAATGAACGTTTACGTATGTCAATTCTTTCAAGGTTTGCGGGGGATGCATAGAAGGAATTCTTCCAACAATAAAAACTTTCTTTAATGATTTCAAGGATCCCAATTCCATATAGCCATGGCTACGTGTCTCAATAAGTTCTATTTCCTCTATATTAGACATTTGATGGAGGAGATCTATTGGAATAACAACTTTATAGAAAATAATCTTGCGGAGATTGTGGAAATTGTGATACTTTTCTAAATATTTTGACAGGGTGGATTTTAAGGTCAAGCTGTTTATGTTCTTGGATTCGTGTAAAGTATTAGAGCCATTCAGGCTCTGTAATATGTATCGAACTACTACGGGGATACTTTTGCTGCATTTCACAAGTTTTGAGGGAGGGATAAATTGTTTAGGATCGACGCGATTTTGTGAATACTCTATTTCTTTGAATAGTCCAAGTACCTCTTCTGAATTTTGCTCTATTAAATCCCATTGGCGCTTTCCCATTACTTCTAATACCCCTCGTTGGTCTGTCTTTGAAAACTTTAGCAATACTTTAAAAAGACCGGGCGGAAGTATTGTGCAATCATCATTGAAGATTACCTCTTGGATATTATCTTGTATTCTAACCCTTTGTATCATTTGGGAAACTGAAATATATTCATGCGCTTTAGCAGAATTAGACTCTTTATTTTTAGTAATGGGTAGGTCTAACATAAAACATGATAGGTCTTCTGTCGAGTGTTTTTCCTGGTATGGAGGAGGACTTGAGTTGTCGATTGAGTCTTTCTTGAAAAAATTCATTGATGGGAAAGCTTGTACTGATTGAGGTTGTATTACCGTCAATTTATTTTGATTTTAAATAAAATGAATACTTCTTATATTCAAATTTCCCTTATTAATATTTGCAGCTTGTAGTTTCTCTAGATTAAGCATAGTATATCTTTACGTATGGCATTCCAGTAAACAGTGAGTCCAAGTGTTTTCTTGATGGAGTCTTCTTTCGCAATGTGAGTCTTCTGTCTACTCTTCTGTCTACTAACAACCAAATTAAAGTAACATATCAACAACTTTGCCTAACTAGAACAATAGCTATTGGGTTTCCGTCAACCCATCATGTATTTGAAATATAATGGTCGTACTTATCGTGGGATTACTTTCAAAGACTCCCTAGTCTTTTAATTATGTAAATAGTACTTAAAATGGTGGTGTTGTCTTTCATGGATAGTATCTATTTGTACTTCTAGCACTGTATCTGGAATATCAGGTCTGAATGCTTTATGAGTACGTTCTTTGATTGAGATTCAACTTTAAGCAGGATTTCTGTCCACGTGATCCAAACCATATTAAACAAAAATACTAAAGAAGTTATAGATTTATGGGGGTAATGATGCAAGTATAGTTGATGGGAACTACAAGCTGACGATGATACTAGCTTCAAATTTAGTGGGATTTTTTGCCCGCTTTGAATTAATTTACAACTTCATAGGATTTATTTAATAATAGCAGTTTTATTATTTGCAGCAAGTGAATATTAATAGTTATATGATTACTTTGAATACTCT
>JAKTQU010000107.1:0-23363 GCA_030579395.1 Aciculoconidium aculeatum
GATGGTTTATGTTAATGGATCAGACATCCCAATACATATGCCTTTGGTGTTTAAAGATTTGGAAAGTTTTAGGTTGGTCCCCAAGAAGTAAATGGGTTATCAAGGGATTAGAAACCAGATTATAAGATTTCCCACTAAGAGTAACAGCAGTATTTGTTTCTGTAACATATGGAGGCCACAATAACCTCTTCTGTATTGGATGCAAAGTATTGTCGTTGGTGACAAATGTGATACTTGTGTTGTTATTTGATATAGCAAATGAATAGAAGAATTAGGTCGACATTTCTCTTGGATGCACCGCACTTATCAGGGCTGGTAATAACAGCAGCAGCGTAACCCAAAGTAAATGTGAATCTTTTCTTTGTATTTTTGGAAATTGGTTGCAAAAAAAGTAACAAGAATGAATATTCATGTGGAATACTGTCCCTGCATTTATCTGAAAAAAACTTGACGTTGTAACTAATGAGATTAGGAAAAGTATATTTATAGGTTGAAGATGTAACATGAAGGTGTACCACTATCTAGATGTCTCTCGTGAGCAGAGATAGAAACAATTAGTCAACTTGTCTGATATAATCCCTATCAGGCATCTACACCCTGAAAATCATGAAAATTCATTCTAAGCGCATCAGTAAGTATTGATGACGTCATTCCTTATTTATTATATTGAGTTTTAGAAGAACACATGCGGTGGCCGAATGGAATGTTACAAGATAGTTTAGTTGCAACGTCTCATCACAATTACGAAAATTGGTATAGTTTTATGTATTTTTCAAATGAGTGTTGTAATTGGGTTTCTAATTTGATGAGCATTTATTTTTTTAGAACAGGTTCAAAGATCGGTATAGTGTTTCTGTACAGTTATATATATCAGGATATTGAAATGGTAGTCTGAATATATCGAATTTTTGAAACGTAAAATACATTTGAAAAGGAGATAGGATTTAAGGAATTTTTAGGAAATGAAAAAGGAGATAAGTGGATAAATAGAGGAGGGCAAGAGGAAGAAAGAAACACACAATAAGATTGAGTTTTTATACGCAATTTCAGATGCAAGAAACAAGGCCATATGCTTTGTATATAGCTTTGTATATCCATCTCACCATCTTTTCACTCCCACATTCAATCCCAGAAGAACTAAAGGGAAACCAATCAAATCAGTCAATCAGCCAATCAAACACACAGCCAAATAATCAAACAATGACCCGCAACTACTAAACAATAGACTATCATTCAATTGTGGGGAAATCCAACATTTCCTTATATCAAGAAAAACGCGACCTTGTGGGGGGCGTATTTGCAGAATCCAAGATCCTCAAAAACCCACATAAAAGTTGGTTGGTCACACAATTTTTTGTATTTAAAGAGCTCCTTTCCCTTTTATTTTTAGAATGTGTAAATAAGTTCTACTAAGATCGGTATTCATAATCTGGGTGTTAAGATAATCTGGGTGTTATTAGGATAAATTTGGTGCAAAAAAGATAATCTGAGTATCATATACAAGTTTTACGATATATTCTGGGTTATCATATTCTGGGAAATAATATTTTGGGAATAACAAGATAATCATAAATTATTAATCTAGTCAATCTGTCAATCTAGTTAATCAATTATAAACTACTTCGACTATCCACTATGACAGAACACTTGACTCTCGACCACGAGAAGCAATTGCCTCCGCCACAAGGCTTCTATGACAGATCTACAGCTAAACCAAACTTGGCCGATTTCGCCACCTACGAGAAGATGTACAAACAGTCTATTGAGGACCCAAATACCTTCTTTGGCCAAGAGGCAAACAAGCACTTGGACTGGCACAAGCCATTCGATGTTGCCAGGTTCCCACAGGACCCAGCGGATGACTTTAGCAACGGCGATCTCCCTGCTTGGTTCTTGAACGGAGAGTTGAACGCATCCTACAACGCAGTGGACCGCTGGGCCTTGAAGAACCCCAACAAACCCGCCATTGTTTATGAAGCGGACGAGGTTTCTCAGGGTAGAATTATCACGTATGGCGAGTTGCTCAAGCAAGTGTCCAAGTTGGCACAAGCCTTGTCCAAGTTGGGCGTCAAGAAGGGCGATTCTGTCGCGGTGTACCTCCCCATGATCCCCGAAGCCATCGTCACCTTGCTTGCCATTGTCAGAATCGGAGCGATCCACTCGGTGGTGTTTGCAGGCTTTTCATCCACGTCGCTCAAGGATAGAATCTTGGACGGTGACTCGCGCATCGTGATCACGGCTGACGAGTCCAAGAGAGGCGGCAAGACCATTGAGACCAAGAAAATCGTCGACGAGGCCTTGAAGGACTGCCCGGATGTGCGCAACGTGATTGTGTTCAAGAGGACAGGCAACCAGCACGTTCCCTTCAACACAGCCAGAGACTTGTGGTGGCACGATGAGCTCGCCAAGTATGGCTCGTATTTTCCCCCCGTCCCCGTCAACTCGGAAGACCCACTCTTTCTCTTGTACACCTCTGGCTCCACGGGCAAGCCCAAGGGCGTGCAGCATAACACGGCTGGCTACTTGTTGGGCGCGCTAATGAGCACCAAGTACACCTTTGATGTTCATGAAGAGGACATCATCTTCACTGCAGGAGACGTGGGCTGGATCACAGGCCACACTTATGTGGTGTACGGTCCGCTTCTTAATGGTGCTACCACCGTGGTGTTTGAAGGTACCCCTGCGTACCCCAACTACTCCCGATACTGGGAAATCGTGGACAAGTACAAAGTGAACCAGTTCTACGTGGCCCCCACCGCCTTGCGCTTGCTCAAGAGAGCAGGCACCAAGTTTGTCGAGCCCTACGACTTGCTGTCGCTTAGAGTGTTGGGCTCGGTCGGCGAGCCCATTGCTTCCGAGGTCTGGCACTGGTATAACGACAACATTGGCCGCGGCAAGGCCCACATTGTAGACACGTACTGGCAGACCGAGTCCGGGTCGCACTTGTTGGCGCCCTTGGCGGGGATCACGCCCACCAAGCCAGGCTCTGCATCCTTGCCCTGTTTTGGCATTGCGCCCAAGATCTTGGACCCTACTTCGGGCAAGGAATTGACCGAGCGGAACGCTGAGGGTGTGCTAGCCATCAAGAACTCGTGGCCCTCTATCACCAGGGGAATTTTCAACGACTACTCCAGGTTCATTGACACCTATTTGAAGCCCTACCCCAACCACTACTTCTCGGGCGACGGTGCCGCCAGGGACCCGGACGGTTTCTACTGGATCTTGGGCCGTGTCGACGATGTAGTCAACGTTTCCGGGCACAGGTTGTCCACTGCGGAGATTGAGGCTGCGTTGATCGAGCATGAGTTGGTTGCAGAAAGCGCGGTTGTGGGTTACGCCGACGACTTGACTGGTCAGGCCGTTGCGGCGTATGTTGCGTTGAAGAAGGAAGCTTTGGTTAAAAACGGCTTGACGTCGAATGAGGACTTGGAGAATATCAAAAAAGAGTTGATCATCACCGTCAGAAAGGAAATTGGTCCATTTGCCGCTCCAAAGTTGATTTTGTTGGTGGATGACTTGCCCAAGACCAGATCTGGTAAGATCATGCGGAGAATCTTGAGAAAGATCTTGGCTGGCGAGGAAGACCTGTTGGGAGACATTTCCACGCTTTCCAACCCGGCTGTAGTTGCTCATATCATTGGTGCAGTCAAGTCTTCCCGGAAGTAGTTTGTATTGACATCTTGACGTGTTGGTATGTTATTTATTGATAAGCTATTTATGCAATTGTGTACAGGATGTAGGTGATTTTTGGCAGATGAATTGTCTTCTATACATGCAACGAGATTTCGTTATCAGAGTATATTAATATTTAGTGTGTATGTGGTTTTCTGAAGTTCCATTACAATTATGTTCTCTATTTTGTTCTATTATTTCTATTCATTACTGTGCTAGTTTATTGGTTTAAATTTCCATTGGAAATGACGCTGTGATTCTGATATATTAAATGAATAAATGCAGATATGTGATGTACAGCCAGAATTGGTATCTTTCCAAATTGGTATCTTTTTGATATCTAATCAGGGATTTCTTATCCGATTACAATCTTGACAGGCTTCATTTTTAAAGTATTGCAGTAGTTGCAATGAAAAGACCATAAACAAAGTACTTAAAAACTTAAGCACTCAATAAATTCACCAATTCACTCTAGATCTTATCTCCTCGTCTCTCATCGCTGGCTTGAATCCCAGAATACACCAGATCCGGCGTGGGCTTCGTGCTGGTCACCTGGATCGCAATCTCCTGCTGCTGCAAATACTCCTGGGTCGTGGGTCCAATCGACGCAATCAGAAAGCTATGTGGTTCTCTCTTCAAATGCTCCACGATCCGCTCGGTACCCTGCGGGCTGAAGAACACTATCCAGTTGCTCAGTGCTGGATCCATTTTGTCCAAACAGCGCTTGAAGCTGTCTATAATATCACTGCGGTTCTCTGTCCTATAAATCACCTTTTCCAGGAGATTGTACCCGAGTTCCTGCAACGTCCGGGGCACCGTGTCCTTGCGAACTTCGCCCGTGAAGAACACCATGGACGAGTTCTTGTCAGCAGCTCTTTCCTGGTGGATGAAGGAGGCCAAAAGCTTGCCGTTTCCAGCGTGTTCCCCTCCACGTACATCCTCAAAGCCGATTCGCTGCAACACTCTGTATGTAGCTGGGCCCACCGTGTAGCCTGTTTTGCGTAAAATGGCGGCCTTGGTGGCGGTGTCGAGCTGCAAAAGACACTCTTGGAGCATTTCCACGGCCCGCTGGGACGTGATGATAAACGAGGCGACGCTGTTCAAGAAGAACGGCGACCTTAGATACTCGACCGTGTCTGATTTGTCCGTGTGGGAATGGTTTAGCAAGGGTACAAAGAGAGGATTCGTTCCTTTGGCCTGAAAAAGCTCTTCGTAGGGGTCTGACGGCGTACTGGGATTCTTCAATAGGATGATTGTTTTCATGTAGGACTTGAGATGGTGTTCTTGTAGTTCAGTTGTATGTTAGATGATCTCGATACCGTTCTTTGGGATTTTGACAGATTTTTCAGATTTCATTTCGGCGAGTATTGTCTTGAAGGCATTGAAGTTGGTAATGAAGGTTCAAGTATTAAGTAGATTCATATAGATATTTGGGAAAGTACCGCAGGAATTATTAGAATGAATGAATACTTTAAAGGAACTTTATAACGCATTAAGAAAGTATACGTTCCTTAAATCTTAAATCTAACTCCTTAAAAACACTATGAAAGAAATAAGAGAGCTATATATGTTGGCGTGGATTACTCAACAATGTAAACAAATATATCATGTATGGATAGAAACATCCCATATAACTACTGCAAATCAAAGGGTTACAATATTTCTGGTATTCTTGACAAAAGCGATAACAAATTAAAACTTCCACAAAATGATCTTCATCAGATGAATTCCAATTAGGAAAAGTCAAGCAAGGTTGTGAACTTGCACTTGGTAAGGGTATACAATCCGGGTTCACCTTAAGGAAGTTGAAATAATAGCTGATTGGGGTGGTGGAATTATACGATAATTTCTTAATCTATGTTGGTGATCTGAAGATTAAAAGTCAATTTTGCAACAATTCAATATCGAGATGTCATGAATATTCAACTTGAGCTTTCTCCTGAAACAGGTTGAGAATATCATTCCATGAACTAACTTTCCAAACTTATTTCAAGATTCCTGTTGAAGAAATACATGCTACCGATTATGACTAGCCTAGAGAATTACAAAACGTACTGGGAAATCATGGGTATAGATGTGATTCTAGAAGATCCCTCAGAATAAATAGAATCATTACTAACAATCTCAATCAATTTCTTATCCACAGACAAGACAATTTGACTGATTTCCTGACTCAATTCCTTACTCTTGAAAACCTTAAGTAAAAACTTATTCACCAAAACATACAAATCAGATCTCAAACTTGGAGTGGAGTTTGAGTTTAAGATCCCAGAAATACAAGTCTTGAAAAATGGAACTAATCTCTGAATTCCTAAGACAAAGTCTTCCAGTTCGCTGTTCAATATCTCCTTGTCATATAAATCAAACAATAAAACACCCAAGGAAATCAACTCTTCTGAGAACGAGATATCCAGCTCCAAGTAGTCATTTATCTTTGGCAAAATGACTTGTAAAACTTCCAAAATGAAATCTTTCATATTTACACTGCTGTCTGTTATCAAAATCTCAATCAATTGACACCATGAGTGCAAGCATTTCAATTGAACTTCTCTCAATTCTGTGGAAACCAAAAACTTGGTTACAAACTCCCTAACCTTGGCTACCGATTATGACTAGCCTAGAGAATTACAAAACGTACTGGGAAATCATGGGTATAGAGAGAAAATTACAAGATATCTATTCATCTTCCCTGAAAAGACTATTCACTTCAAATACAAAGCTGATCTTCTCAGTCTAACACGACAAATAACAGTGTCCTTATTTGTATTCAAGTGCTTTTTGCTTTTGCAATTTCATAGAATGAAAGAGACAAATATTTTATCGAAAATACAATCATCCCTACAGATATCTAACGGAATTACCTTTATAAATAAATACTAACATAAAAAAACAAACCCATATATAAATAACCCAAGAAACCAAAACACACATCATTATTATTGATTCATTATCTCGGAGAACCGGCGGGACGCATCCAAAACGCCGCCCACGCCGGACTCCGTGTTGAACACCTTCCCAAGTCTCTCATCGCCCACAAAAAGGTTGCCGATTGAGTCTCGAACAAATATCTTTGCAGACTCAATGGCTTCGAAACGGAAGCCCAATACCGAAACCAGGAAGAACAACCCAATGATAATCACCAACACAGGAACCCAGAAAAAGAGCAACATCTTGTCGTTCTCAAACGTCTTGCGAGGGTGGTTGATGTACGAAACAACCAAGTCTTCGGACGAATCCGAAGCAACGTCTGCGTCGTCATCCAGAGTAACCTGTGAGGTTTTGAAGCTGGTACTAGCTGAGCTGCTGGACCCTTCGAGCATTGAAGACTGCTGTGCTTCCTGGTTCAAGGTTTCCTCAACCAAAGACTTGGGTTTGGAGTCGGTCGCGTGCTGCCCAAAGGGGAATAAGTCGTCGTATGAGGGCAACGACTCCTCCTCCATGTCAGCGCTAAAGACATTCTTCACCTTCTGCCACAACCCTTGGGGCGCATCGGGCGCCGTGTCAGTGGTGCTGGCATCTTCCAAGTCTGTGTTCAGTTCCGATTCGCCGTCGCTAATTTCCGAGTCCTCGTAGTCGCCGTCCGAGTTGTACTCAACTTCGTCGTTGGAATCGAATTCAGAGTCCGCAAACTCAGACGAGTAGTTGCTGTTTTCGAAACTGGCCTGCTTCTTCTCGGTGTGCTTTGTAAAAGAGTTACCAGCACCAGCCTTGGACTTGTCCTCCATAACCATCTTGGAGATGTGGCAGCCGTAGTTCATGGTGAACATCAGATTCAACGAATCCGAGCTGATGCTCTTGTTTAACTTCTCGGAGCCCGTTTTCGACTCGAGCGCGTTTCCAAAGTCCTCGTGTTCACTGTCCAACGCTTCCAAGTGGTTGAAAACGTCCAACACGTTCAAATCGCAATAGTCCTTCAAGTACTTGTTGTTGCTCAACTTCATGTTCCAGTTGGACTTACAATCCACAAAGATCTTGATCAAGTCCCGGTGGCCGCACATCAGAGCGGTGAACAAGGGCGTCAATCCCTGGTTGTCCTGGATATCGATCTTACACCCGTGGGTAATCAAAAACTTGACCAAGTGCGAATAGTTCTTCAACGTCGCCAAGTGGAGCAACGCTTGGCCCTGGTTGTTGCAGAGCTGCCAGTTTGGAATGATGATAGGACAGTTGGGGAGATCTACCAACGAGAGGAAATTGATCAAGATCTCTTCAGTAGACAAGTCCGATTTGGTTAGTTCTTCAACCGCGCGATGTGCGCTGTCAAACCAATCGATATTGGCCTTATTCATGGAGTTCTGGATGGCTGTGTTCTGGATGGTACCACTACTACTCGAGTCCTTATTATCTGTGCCTACAATCCTTCTAGCAATGTTCTTTGCATCCTCCAACTTCCCGTTCATCTTTAAACCCACAATCTGCAACGCCAACTCAATTAATTGGCGGTCCGTGTCGTCCGTGTAGGTGAAGATCTGCTGTTGCTGTGGCCCTCCCAACATCATGTTCTCGTGGTTTTCAAAACTCACCAAAACCTGACCCGGCTGCGACGCAGGAGGGAGGTAGGTCACAATCGTGGAATCCGACCAGCAGTGGGTGGCTAGCGCCTGGTTAGCACCAAACTTCACCACCAAACCGGGGCGGAAGTTGAAGCCAAGAAGCGTCACCTCGATTCCACCTCTTATAGGGCCCTGGGCAGGGATGATACGCTGGATCGAGGGGAGATTGAGCTGCTGTGCACTGGGCTGGCTCAATGCAGGCATACCAGTATGTTGATTGAGAGCTCCGTTGAATGCAGGTTGCTTCGGGTTGAAGTTGGTGGTGGAGGTGTTGGTGTCGCTGTTGCTCAAAGGGGAAAAGCCGTTGATGCTGCCGTTGTACATGGGATTAGAAGAATTGCTGAACGAGTCGTCCACTGACAACTTCTTGCGCTTCAACCCGCGTGCCTCGTGCGAGTCTGTGTTTTGGGGCTCGGAAGCGGACTCGTCAATGGAGTTGGGCGATAACGGGTGCAATGAGCTGAGCAAGTCTGCGGGCGCAAACACCTCGTTGATGAGCTGCGAACCCGGGTCTACAGAGGGTGTGTTGGTCACGTTGGTGGTGGAGGTGCTTGGGTTTGAGATGAAGAGACTGTTTCTCTCGTGCTCGCCTTCGTCCGCATCGCTGTTGCTGTTGCTTCCCTGGGGTCTTCTCTTGAAGCCGGAGTCGAAGGATTTGTCGTAGTTTAACTCGTGCAAGTTTGTCGAGGAGCCAACCACAGAGGACGCTTTACTAGCGGAAACTGCGGTCGAAGTGTTCTTCTTTCTGTCCATAATCATAATAGGCGAGGAGAGCTGCTTGGCCACCACCTGGCCGTCCTTGTTCTTGATGACAAAGAGGAGTTTGAACCCCTCGGGCTCCTTGTGGTGTCTACAGTAGCAGATGATTCGTGCAGACAACTCCAACGACTTGGATTCGTCATTGTTCAAGCCGTTGGGCGGAGGGAACGACATGATCTCCTTACAGTTGAAGATAATTGCTTTCTTCATCATCTTCTCATCGGCCCACGAAGTAGGGTTGTTTTTCACTACTCCTGAAGCGGTGGTCATGGCGCAAGAAGGTTCCTGGGCCAAGTCCTCGTCGCCAAACGCCGCCTTTCTTCTGGACGCTCTCTTCTGCTCTCTCTTGATGCATCTGGAACATATATTACAGGAGGTCTTCAAGTCCGAGGTGAGCACGTACGCGTCCAAAAAAAGCAAGTTCTCCTTGAGCTTAGGATGCAACTTGTCCACGGACTCGTTAAGACAGAACTTGTTCTTGGAGATCAAGTCCTGGGGAATATACAAGAGAGCGTGAGGCGGTGGCGGGCTTAGCGTGAGCTGGAGCTTGATCTGCGTTTCTACACGCGAGTACGAGGGCAAGTTCTTTATCAGAAGCTTGTAGGGCAAGTTTGCGTGCGGATCGAGGTAGGAAGGATCTGGGACGTTGATGTTGGCGGGGCAAGGATTCATGTAGTAGTTGCCGAATTTGATCTTGGAAAGCTCGTCGCGGATGAAATCAAAGTCGGTAAGCTGGCCCGATGAAACAGCGTCCGATGAAATAGGACTGGAATCGCCGTTGTCGCCACTGTCGCCTTTTATACTGGCGTTTTCTGTCTTGTTGTAATTCTGAGGATCGATATAGAGGTAATCGTTTTCATGGGGTTGTGTGGGGCTGGCAAAGGATGAGTATGTTGGTGTGTTTATTATCATGTTATTGTTGTTGTTGGTGGTATTATTATTGTTATTGTTGTTATTACTATTATTACTGAAATTCAACAAGTCGGTTGGCTCGGATGCACCAATTTCATATACCCTCTGGTCCAAGAACTCATCCAAGATGTCCTGGTCGTCATTTTGTAGATCAGTCAAGAAGTTGTGGTCCAATATGGACTCTTCCTTTATCGAGGATGTCATGGGGATTATTCAACTGGGGTTGAGGTCAATTTGAGCTTTTCGAGATTTTTGAGATTTAAGTGTGAATTAATTATGAAAACTTTTCTTCGCGTAACGTTTGTGTCAGGAGTTCGGAAACCGTTGTTTGTACTAGTGTGTGATTGTAATTGTTTGTTGTAGTCTGTCTAGGGTGGTTCTGATGGTTTTATTGCAATCTGTGGTATGGAATACTCCAAAGGAAGATAATGGTAGACCCCTCTCCTATACTTTTGTGGGCTTTTCTTTTTTTTGTTGGAGAGATTTTGTTGGGTTGATGAGGGAGAAAGGGAGAAAGGAAGGGAGGGAGTAGATAAGAAGGGAGAGGAAGGGAAAACGAGGGAGAGTGTGAGAAGTGTTACGATACTAGTAAGGTGTAGTATGGTGTAGCAAGGAATGTATAGTAGGGATGTGTAGTAGGGATGTGTAGGGGATGAGAGATAGTTAAGTACTGGGTGACTAGTTGATAGTAGTACTGTTGCATTCGGGTCTTTTGTTTTCTTCTGTTTTAGAATTGTCATTGTCTAGTATACTTATTTTGTCTACTGTTTACTTATTCTATCTTTCTGTGTTCTGACTATGTGTATTCTGTATTCTGACTATGTGTATTCTGTATTCTGTACTTTATCTATGTATCCCTTCTATCACTATCTCATTGTATATATTACCACTCACTCTACCTCCCTATTATCTCTCTATCTACTTACTTGCAGAAAAATCGCCAACGTGACCATGGAACATTTTTTTTCTTCGGTAGTGTTCTTTTTTTTTTTGTTGTTGTCAACTTTTTTTAACTCCTTTTTTTGTATCTTTCTAAACCAAACATGCCAAAGAATACGTTATATGTTACAGGGTTCAGCAAGGAATCCAAGGCTGCTGACTTAGCTCCAGATTTCGAAAAGTATGTTTAACCAAAAAAAATTAAGAAAAAAAGAGAACAAATTGACATGAAATCTCTCTTT
This sequence comes from Aciculoconidium aculeatum, assembly GCA_030579395.1. NCBI lineage: Eukaryota > Fungi > Ascomycota > Pichiomycetes > Serinales > Debaryomycetaceae > Aciculoconidium > Aciculoconidium aculeatum. The sequence goes on from JAKTQU010000107.1 coordinate 11,078, forward strand.
TTATTATATACTTGTTTTGGACGTATGTCCTTATAAGATATTTTCATTACTTACTCCTCTATTGGATCAGACAAGATGGTGATTGATCAATGACCGGCTGACCTCGGTGCTGCTTTGATGTTGGCAAGGGCTGTTTAGAAACTTGCCACGGGTTCCTTGTTGTCATGACTGCACCAAAATATGACAACCAAGAAATATGTCAAGCAATCAACAATCAATCAAGACAATCAATCAAGACAAGCAATCGAAAAGCAATCGAAAAGCAATCGACAATCAATCGACAATCAATCAACAAGAATTCAAAACTTCCACTCAAAGGGCTGCACTTTCCCAGAACTACCGGAAACAGTACCAATGATAAAATCCAACCCATAGGGATTCCATCAATCATTTGTCCTTCGTCCTTTATCCATCTGTCCATCTATCCTATTCAGCCATTGGGCCCTTTCATTCACTTGGAATTGAATCCGAATTTTATATCCGAATTATCCTTGATGCCGTTAGTCACTGGCCAAGTCCACTAGATTCCTTTCACCCCTTTATCTCCCTTTCCCTACCTCCTCGGTGTCCTTCCCCTATTCCTATTCCTTTCCCTATTCCTCCCTCCTGTCCCCTATTCACCTCCCATGTCCTTCCTTCTCATCCACTCCATCCAAACTTAACTAACAATGCAGATTCGGTGAATTAGTCAGATTAGATATTCCTCCTCCAAGAACTGATGACGGGGAAAAGTACGCCTTTGTGGAATACAAAGACTCTGAAAGCTGTGAAAAGGCTTTAGAGTTGGACGGTAAAGTCTTGCCTTATTCCATTGAAAACGGGTTGGTGGTGCAAGTGGCCAGATCGGACCCTTACAACTCCAGACCTAGGGGTGGCTTTAGAGGTGGCAGAGGTGGCAGAGGTGGCTACAGAGGCGAGAGAGGTGGTTACGGCTACAGCGACAGAAATGGCTATGGCGGCCCAAGAGGAGGCTACGGCCCCAGAGGCGGATACGGTGGATCCAGAGGATACGATCCAAGAGGTGGATACGGCTATGCTTCTAGAGACTATGGCGATGACCCAAGAGGTTACAATGACGGTCCAAGAGGAGGCTATAGTGATGGTCCTAGAGGCTATGGCGATGACCCAAGAGGAGGTTATAGTGATGGTCCTAGAGGTTATGACAGGGGTGGTTATGGTGGCTACCGAGGCTATGATAGAGATGGTAGAGATAGACGGGATTCCAGAGATGCTAGGGATTCTAGGGATTCTAGAGACTCTAGAGGAGACCGTGAAGAAGTGGCCAGCTACAATGAAAGAGACTACAGAGGTCCACGTGGAAACTCATCCAGAGAACCAGCTTACGAAAGCAGAAAGAGATACGAAAAAGATGAACACGCGGATGCTCCAGACCACCCTAGTGGAAACGATTATTCCAGGGGAAAGTTTTCGAGGTCTCCATCCAGATCTCCTAGTAGAAGAAGAGACAGATCGAGGTCTCCAGAACGTTACTAGGCTTACCTGTGACTGTCGTATATGTACTATTACCAATAAACGGGGGGATACGAATAAAGCTCAAACGAGCGTAGCAAGTGAGATAACTAGAATACATGAGATATTACATTACTGTAGCGATAAAACAAGAATACATTACTGTAGTATGATCATCACGTTGGCCTACATAATGGATGTAGCACCCATTGACCCTAGCAACGAATGATTATAACTAGTGTTTGCTATTCGGTTGTTGTTGCCTCCGTTGAGGGCCTTTCCAGCACTCTTGATGGAGTTCTCGCGTAGAGTAGCCATTATACAGGTAAGTACCAAAGTGTCCAAATCAAACAGAAGCGTGCTGTTAGGGTCTGTGCTTGTGGTTGGGTCTGTGCCTGTTCTCTGGGAGTCCTGGTAGATTTCGATTCTTCCGATATCAGAAAACTTTTTTGGAATTATACTGGCGGACTTATTATAGAGCATAGCGTCTTTGAATGAGCCAAACGGGGGAAGATCGTTGCTGATGTAGTCGACCTTAAGTTTGGAAGTGTAAGTAGAGTGGTAGGAGTCGTCCTGGAGAAGCGGGTTTTCCGGATTAGGGTGTGGGTTTATATGAGTTGACTCATCAGATTCGATGTAGGGTTGGTCGTGGTTTTCCTCCTCATTCTTCTTTAGGATCTTCAGAAGCTCAAAGGACTTCTTATTGATGATCTCGTCGCAGAGACTGGGCTTATCGCTGTCCACCACCAACAACTTGAGCGTGGGGTTGTAAGTCATGCCTAGTGTGGTTATCATGGGGGTACCCAATACACGGAAAGAGGTGTTTTTATACTTGAAGTCGGCCAAAGGCTTGAAGTTATTCATGAACAAGACAATCTTGAACAGCGTGCCGGACTCCTCGTGGAACTGGAACGTGAACCGCTTGACCCGCTGGAAGTGTTTGGTATGGACTGTGCAGAAGGTATACGTCTCAAACTCGTCCTCTGTGGCGTCTACCTTGGGCTTCGCGGGCGTTTCCCGGAACCGCTTGAACACAATGAAGGGAGCGTTCTTCTTGAAATTGGAGAGATAGGGTACGATGATCTTGAAGAGAGGAAGCCCGAGTCCTTTTGTTTTGTAGTCGGGCGGGATTATATGTTGGCGGACGTCAATAGTGTACAGGTCCATATGGGATAAATCCGAAGAGATGACTTTCCTGATGCAGTTGTTTGAGTCGTAAATAAATGTTTCTGTTGTATTCTTCTTGGTGTTCTTCTTTAGCTCTTTGAACAAGTCGAACGAGTCGTTAGAGGGGAAGATGTACTGTGCAGACTTCAAGAACTCGTTCACCACGACAAACGTGCGTTTGGTGAACACCATCGGGGGTTTCTGGAGAATGAGAGACCCAGAAACTTCCAGGCGGATGGTTTCTTCATCGTCAAAGGTGGGTTCGTCAAAGGTGGGTTCGTCAAAGGCGGGTGGGGTGTTGAGCTGTGCTGCCCTCGCTGCTTCGATCCGCAGTCGCCGGAGAAGGAAAGGGTAGTAGAGCCTGAAGTTATCCACATAGGCATCCTGGAGCTCCATCGTGTGCCGCCTATCAAATAAAAGCGTGTCTGTTTCCGAGAGCGCTAGGGACTCTTCGCTGAGAGAAGCCGCGTAGTATACCGAGGGCATTTCAGCAGTACTCCCCATGTCACTGGAAGACCCGTCACAGCCAATCACCATGCTTCTGGGTCTTGTATTCGGGTGGGTGCCTTCATTGCTTCTTTCATTACTGGGGCCTGAAACAGATTTGGACCGCTGTTTCCACTTGAAAAGGCCCATGGGATTGAGGAAGGGGTATTAGCGGGACTAGATTGATTTGAGAAAACCAGTTTTGAAGAAAGATACTAGTCTTGAAGCAAAGAATCGAATCGGGAACGGTTTGTCTTTGTGATCCACAGATAAGAGTGTCACGTGGATAGGGCTGATAAACGTTGCGGTACGGGGGTTTTTTTGCGGTACGGGGGTTTTGGCTGCAAACAATCTGAACAAACCAAAGGTTTGTGAATTTGGTTGGGAAGTTAAAGAATTTGGTTGGGAAGTTAAAGTTGAAGTTGGTTGGGAAGTTTTATATGTATCTGCTATATATTCTCTATATACACCTGAAACTACTAAATACCTGAAGTACTAAATACACCTGATAGTGAAATTGAGAATAAATGAAATTGAGTAGACATAATGTACCGATAGACCTGAAGTACTGAATACCTTATAGCTGACTACATCTGAAGTACTGGACCCGATACCACTTCCACCGGTACAGTCCTATAAATTTTTATATCTTTAACAGAAATACTCATTGGAAATTTCAAACCAAGACTTGATAAGCCTTAATATTAACAAGAATATCGTTTTGTTTCAAATTTTATTTCCAGTCTTGTTAGGGATCTGCCTCTATCCTAGTTTGGTTGCTCCTTGGTTACGTGGACAATTGCTAGAGCTCATCTAGGTACTATATGTACCCATGCTAACCTTCATATAGCTTACATTTCTAGTCTGAATACTAGTAATTACACCCAGTCTAACGCTGCTGCAGGCCTAACAAGTGTTAAGAAAAATTCCAGTCCAAGGTGTGAATAAAAAGACTGTAAATGGACATGAAAATGGTACTTGGTTTCAAATTCTATTTCCGGTGTTATGAAGCTTTATTTATAAAGAGTAATGGCTGCGAAAAACAATCAACTTGCTAATGTGTTGTAGTTATTAATGTCCTGGTAAATGAAAACAGTATATGTGGATACTCTTGGTACATGAATGGTTCATCTTCATGAATCAACAATTTTATTCTAGAGTGAGTAGTTCTTCTTACAAGTATTTGACTAGTGTATTTCAAATGTTACAAGTATTACTTCATAAGATTGATACAGTCTTTTACAAGTATGTAAGTAGGTTTTACAAGTGTGTAAATATATAAGTAGGTTTTGTTTTCTTCCATAATAAATGTCCAAGGTGAGTAATAGCCAACTAGGTATACTATATTAAATCCGAGAATACAATGGTAACAGGAGTACCAGACTGGATTATAGTGTTACGATATAAGAATAAAGGTAGTAGTTCCATAACTACCATATAAAAGGTAGAGCGCTATGTAAGAGAGTATACATACAAGACTTTGCACAATCCGTACCAGGCACAGCTCTATCATCTCTCATATACATTCATTATTTCCCTATATTACTAACCTAACCTAGACAAAAACTACTATCTCTGAGTGACAAACCAACCTACCCCTATTATCATGTCCACCTTTATAACAAAAAAGAAAAAAAGAAACAGTATAACAGCTTAAAAAAAGAAACAGCTTATATAACAGCTTAAATAACAAACAGAATACCCCCACTGGCCTTGTCGATTTCCACCTTCTTGGGCCCGATCTTGAACTGGCGCAAATCCCCGAAACTGTTCTCTTTATCTTCGTCTTTTTCATCGGATCCCTGATTATACGAGTTTGAATCGACCAACCGACGCAATTTGGACGTTTTCGAAAGACTCTTGATTAGGTGGTCCTTATCTGAGATCAATTCCTTCAACTGTGCGATTTCCTCGTCCTTTTCTTGCAAAGATTTGTCTGGTTGTTTGGAATCGCCATTTAGGGATTTCTCCTGGTGAGACAACTTCAATTGCGACTCCAAGTGGCTGATGTAAGCTCGTTGTTCGTCCATTTCGTAGTGGACTCGTTTATGGAACTCTTCCAAATTGGCCATCATGATCTGCAGCGAATCCACGCCGGAGCCCAAAATATCGTTTAAGGTATCGTTTTTGAGAATGATTGTTTCTGTTCTCTGTAAATCGGTTAATCTTGTGAAATGTTCGAGCTTCTCGTTCAAGATTTTGTTTTCCGAGTCGAGTTCTGCAATGGTGAGTGTTTTCTCCACAAGCGAAGAATCTGCAAATGCGTTCCCATTGGAACCTGCATTCATTTTCAACATCAAGATCTCATTTTTCTGCTTTTCCACGGTTCTCTTGAGTTCTTCTATCATTTTGAGAGAAGCTGCATCGCCTAGTGAAGTGGACTTGTTCTTCTGCACGCTCATAACAATGTCCTTGGCTCTGGCTGCGAATCTCAAGGTATTTGCAGTTTCCGAGACCGATTGCGGGTTATTCGTCATGGAGCCGAGATGAATAGTACACAAGATCAGAATCAACGAGGACCCAGATAACGCGGGTTGTAATAGTCTTGTGAGCTTGGAATCTCTATACGGAATATGCTCCATCAGACCAGAAGACGAGAGCTTGTTGATCACAGTCGATAAAGCGAGCAAGGACTTGTTGATAAACGCACCTTCCTTACGTCTTTCTGCGCTGGAAGTTGCTCTTTCGGACCCCGCCAAGTCACAGAGAGATAACGTGGCGTGCTGTTCTGTTTTGTCTACGTTGTTTACTGTGTGGAGTCTGATCTGAAGAATCGAATGGGATCTCGAGGATCTCGAGTTAAAGTCAGTAGCGCTGGTTTTCCTCTTGTTATCTCCTTTTCTGATTAATTGGAGAAGTTGGTCTTTGGAAGAGATGTCGGGAGTTGTTATACCGACTATTTTCGTTCCGAAAACCGCATCATCTCTGATCTTCAACTCTACAGAGTTTGGTGGGCCTAGCAAATCAATAATCTTCTCGTTGTAAATCTCCAAATACGATACACCGAGATCGAACTGCTTCAGTGGGTTTTCCGCGATCCGATCGAAAATGGAATCGATTGCTAAAGGAACGAAACCTGGGTCAATTTCGTCTCCTCGCATTGAAAACGTTTTCCCCGAACCAGTCATCCCGTAGGCAAATATAGTACTGTTATACCCTTCATCGAGAAACTTGTCCACCAACCGCAGACACGCTCTATCGTAGACGTAACCATTCGATACATCACGTTCCGGCGTGAACACGTTGTCAAAGTGGAAAGAGGACATATCTGTCCCATTGAAAATGGTTCCGGAAGATTCATCGATTTCCCAGGGACATGCCTGGCCTGGGTTGATTGTATACGGATTTGGACGGATGGACACGGTGATAGACCCCGTATATGGGTCCGATCTTGCTCCAGGCGTCATGGGTCTGCTTGTTCCGCCTATACTTCCCATAGCAGAACCGGGTCTGTTTCTGGGTGAAGCAGGTCTCATATTTCTCGAAGGAGGTCTACGTAAATCCGACATGCTGAGGCGGGAAGAGGGCGAGGGCGTGTAGGAAGATGTTCCTAGTGAAGAACGTGCGCGCATGGGCGTCATGGGGGTTCTCTGGCTCATCTGATGGATGTTTAAGTTTGTTTAACAAGAACTTTTTGAATATTTTGATTTTTGGCGGCTTTGTTTGTTCTTTTGAATTGTTTGTGTTTTGGCCGTTTTGGGAAAGCAAAAAGACCAGGAGTGCAAAGGAGTGGTTAATGTGGTTAAAGTGGGTTTAAATGTGGTATTTGTATGTGTTATATGTGGTTTTGGTATGTGGTGATTATAGATGTGGCACTTTCACATGTGATTTAAGGGTTGCTTTGTAATGGTTTATGTGTTATTTTATGTGTTGTTACTGGCAAATGTCCATATTCGTGGTTGTTGTAAAGTGTAGTCACTTGCAAATATTTGTTGATCTAATGTGCAATTCGGGGTTTTCTATTTGCAGTTGTTACAGCTGACTTTATGGAAATGCCTGATCATGGAAATACATGTATTAATTGTTTATGTTATATCCTGGAAATTTGGCTGCGAATGTTTTTGAGTATTTATAATTGGAGTGTGAATATTCTGAATATTGTATTATTCATTCAGCTTGAATATATTCATGATGATAACACTTGCACATATTCTGTAAATAATTCAATTATAAAGAAATATTCAACCAGTTCCATGTCGGAATTCACCAAGCTATTCTCAAAAATTTGACTCCTTGGTTATTTCTTCCAGCTTTTCTCGTAGTTGGTAACACTGTGTTTATGATTTTCAGGCCATGGCGATTTTCATAACCTAGAGCTGGATAAATCCAGTACTTCTGGTAGACACATAGTTAAGTATCACCCCAAGATACTTCATCAGCTCTTCTCAGCTGTAGATCAAGTTTGGTGTGATTAACGAATTTTGATAAAGAAACTTAGGAAGATAAGATTTGGTGATTTACGTATTGTAATTCGTATTTCTGTAGTTATTAAATACGAACACTCACATCGTACATATTAACTCAGTCACCTTCTTTTATTACTCAACGAGATCAGTAATTCCAGGGTATGTGTTCTGAAATTACAAACCCAAGGGAATATTCCTTTTCAATGGTATATCATCTTAGCTTGTATACTATTTCTGAGAGAAACTAGAAGATTATGAAGACTCTTAGTAAGTGGTCTCGTATGAATAATGACATTATTTCATTTATCACATCTTTCTCTAAACATATGGTAATTGTACGGGAGGTATACTTCTCTTTGATCGATTCCTGTTTAGTTGGAATGTACCAGTTACTTAGTCATTCAAACTTATATGGCCTATTTATGGATGCATTCTTGAAATCTACTTGACAACCAAATGAGCTAAGAGTGAATATGAAGGGAAAGGGTTGAAATGTTTTGAGCTCGAAAGTTCTAATTGTGCTGATTATGGTTGAATTTTCAATAATGATTTGCAGCCAAATTGGGAATTATAGCATCACCAGTTTGGTAAGTATAAGATAACATCAGCAACAGAGTAAGATACGAAAAGGACGGCTCATTTAAGAACCAGTAATACTCGATACTTACAATGGAATTATCCATATAATGAAATTTGCCATAGCTCATTTCAGATACCAAACAATTTTCCTTCTCTCGTCCCTATTTAAATATCGTTCATTCTTTTATTCTCTCTTCATTATTTCATACTCTCTACGTTCTACGCTCTCTCATCTCTCTACACCAGAATTTTCTCTACACCATTCATTGCTCCAGCTCTCTTATTCTCTTATTCTCTTATTCTCTTATTCTCTTACTCTCTTATACCGTTCATTCTGGCTACGCCAGAATTCACTCTATACACTCGGACACAACTTATCAGTTCCCTCCTTTCCAAACCAAATAGACCAACTTCCATATCTATCATTCATTACGGTGCCTTCCGTCTCACATTCCCGCTTGGCCTGGATAGCAGCACGGACATTAGTAAAGTGAATACTAAAACACAACTTGCGAGAAATCACAGGCAAAATATCAATAATCTCGCCAAACTCCAGAAAGTCCTGTCTAATGCCTGCAATCTGGAAGTTCTTGGAAAAGTTCTTCTCGGGATCTGGATAAAACATCTTCTTCTCGTTTCTCACCACCTTCAGTGGCACGAGTTTAGCAAAGATAAGAGTCCTGCGGGCACCAAACAGCATTACTTCGGTCAAAAGACTCTTGGAAATGAGCGGGTGGAACTCGTCCAAGTGCTCGGTGTTACTCCGGTCGGCCCATTCCAACTTCATCCGTTCCCCGTTCACCACTAGCAAGCCTGTTTGGCTGTATTGGTAGAACTTGGCCGCGTGGTCGGGGAATACAAAGTAGATTTCCAAGCTGTCGCTTTTGGAAACCACTCGTTCCAAGGGACCGCCAAACACCTGGGAAAGGATACTAGCGGTGCTGGTGCTGGCCACGTTCTTCACAACAATCACCCGTTTCAGCTGGAACTCGGTTTTCTTGGCTGTTTTGGCTGCCTGGATGATGTTCACGGGCTTCTCCTTGAGCGTGGAGATTGAGAAATCGGGTTTGATATCTGGTTTGGAAACCTCCATTTTGGAGAGATCAAGTTTGGAGAAATCAAGTTTAAGTTCAGGCTTTAGTTCAGGCTTTGGTTCCAGGTTAAGCTCCAATTTGGAAAGCTCAATGTCGATTTCATCAACTTTGGGGCCTGGGTCGTCCTCTCTGGACCCGGTATACCCTCTGGAAGGAGCCCGGGAGTCGCCCCACAGTGCCAAGGTCCTGGTACACGCCTTGGCGATTCTGCGGCCCAACTTGTCCAGCTTGGACGAAGAGGGACCCAACCAGAAGCCCGTGAGAGAGGGCATACGATTAGCCGCCTGGTTTCTGGGGGTAGGACACCCTTGGCTGGCCAGAATAGAGCCGCCTTTGCGCTTGCCATGGCTGGCTGAGCGTCTTAATAAGAGCTCTTGTTGAGCTTGAGTTCTGAACATAGTAGCAGGGTTTAGCAAATGGGTTAGTGGTGGGGATAAAAAGTGGGAATATCTTTTTCTTATATATTTATTTCTGTGGTTGCAAATGGAAAAAAAGGCTGCAAAATGAGAAAATGAGAAAATGAGAAAATGAGAAAATGAGAATAAATGAAAAAGAGAATGCTGGGGAATAGTAACGTTTCAGGTATCATTACGATGGTACTGTGAAGATTTATATGAAAATATGTCCTACCTTCTTTCTACAAGAATGGATAAGCAGTATCTGTAGATATGAAAACATTTCTAAAGTCGTAAAATCCTTGCTACCCTCACTCGGCTATTCAAGTCATGTAGATACATAATGCTTACGAGTTTTATGATACTCACGAATTTCCAGTTCCTACATAACACACTATTCGAGCTGTTCAATAGAAGTCATATTATCACAAATGGTATGTATCGGGAGTATGATATCTCTAGTTTAACTCAAGTCATAAGAATTTCCACTTTCTAATAGATTCATGAATGAGATTCCATGTATATCGTTGATTACGAAAAGGCACTATTCACAACAGTATTAGAGGTACAACGTCAAAATCGGATTATCACTTAAAATTAGAGATAACATGAACTATCCTAGAAATTTAATTGGAAAGGATATCTTGGTTTTCTCAATTCAATACTACCTTATAGTCATTTTTTGGAATAGTAGTTAAATGGAAATAGAAATTTGATAATTGAAATATTGTAATTTTTAAAAAAACGTTAATATTTTTGAAAAACCCTTTCATCTTTTAAAACTTTAATGCTAGTGAGAGGAGAGCTCTGCATTGGTTTACACTCCAATACAGATAAATTCGAATTAGTAGACGTCAAAGTCCTCTTACTATTATGCTATAATATATAGATTTGTATAGTTATACTTAAATATATATCATTGAGTTAAAAAAAAAACTTTAATTTTCAACATCTTAATAGAGAAATACAAGCTACTATTTAGAAAAGAGAGAAGCACATGAATAGAATCTTCTTTGAACCATTTCTATTCTTACTGGAGCTTCTGGCCTGAAGGGTATTTCTTGTGAATACTATACAAGTACATACAAAAAGAAAGATAGGAAGAACAAAGACAGGAAAGCAGATAGCAAAACCAAGGTCCTTAAAGATAACACACATTAACGGAAATATAGAAAGAATTCTGAGCCAAGCTATATACAATAAATAGAGAAAGAATTTAAGAACTATTCGCATCGCTCATAGTTATGAGTTACAAAAAAACAATGCGATTTGTGTGGATCGAACACACGACCTTCAGATTAACTGTGACTGAATCTCTTCAGTCTGACGCTCTCCCAACTGAGCTAAAACCGCAAAGAGAACCCATGCCGGGAGTCGAACCCGGAATCTTTTGATTAGAAGTCAAACGCGTTAACCATTACGCTACACAGGCAACTTATGAAATATTTTTGCTTATCAAGAGGATATAGATGTTGATGTGAAAACACACTATACGGTCATCCTGGCGGAGCTAGGACTCAAACCAGATATAATTAGGTGGTATTCCAAGTTATCAAGCTGTTTTGGCGGTCTGGTGCTGAAAATTTTAGAGTTTATAAAATATAAAAAAGAAGTGGGTCACCAATCCCACAAGAAAGTTATTCCTAGGTTTAAGCAAAATTCGAATCATCAGATATAAAAATCCTCACAGTTTGATGGGTCGTAGTGCTCGTACGCATTGGTCGGGAAGAGATTGACCGCGTGGAGAAACTGGATCGCGTGGAGCATGGAAAGGTCGCCCTCGGACGAATTCGCCCACAGCACGGCCAGCGACTTTTCATTGGCACAGAAGTTGTGGATCTTGATTTTGATGTTCATGTGGCCAATATGGTACAAGTTGCTGCTGTCGTAGAACCCGGAAACCTTGAGAAGACGCCATTTGTAGAGAAGAAGCGGCTTCACCTGGGCGTTTTTCGCAGCCAAAATCGCCCCCAACAAGACTTTGCTACGGAGCCCACTGGCCGGAACAGGCGCTGCGTGGCTAAGAAGAGTAAGCGCATCGTCAGTAGACACAGGAACCGTGTGATTGCGTACTTCCAGCTCCCATACGTCCTCTTCACAAGACAAGGTCTGGGGGAAACACACCTGTGAGCCCAAGTCGAGATGAGTCCAGTTCCCGATTTGCATCATTGCTGCAGCTACACATGTTCGTTTCATGGACTCGAAATGCACCCACGTGGTCCAGATCCGGGGGTGTTTCGAGAACTTCAACTTGGAGAGAATGAGCTTGGTATACTGGTACATAACCGCACGGTGGTGCATTCTCCCGTCGGCAAAACTCAACTCAAAGTACTCTCACGAGGCTTTGGAGAACGGGTAATGGATTCGCAGCATCTTCACAGAGAGAGCGTAAGTGCATGCATATTTCTACAGAAAGGGTCCGTGTTTCCGGCGTTCTTCCCTGGGAAATCCCGCCTACCATGATCATACTACTAAAGTAGGATCGGATAACACGACGAGTACGAGAACGAGGGGTAGTGTAGCATGGGGAATTGCTGGTGGAAGGTGGTCCAGTACTGGTTCAAGTTGTAGGTGTCGTTCCGTAAGTGAAGTACGGTAGAGGTGAAGTGTCCGTTCCCGGAGTTTTATTAGTGCGTACATTAATAAGGCGCCGCTAAATTAGGTAATAGGTTAATAGCGGCAAACGCTA
>JAKTQU010000108.1:0-22666 GCA_030579395.1 Aciculoconidium aculeatum
GTGATGTGGTATCTGTTCTTTGCATAAAGGACACCTAGAGTCCAGTTCAAAGTATGGAATCCCACTTCCAATAGTGAATCGATGAAGATTTTCCAAGGGATGTCCTTGAAGAATTTGGATTTTGTACATTTTACTAAACCTCGAAAACGCCAATATTTAAAATCCACTTCTCATCATATATTCTCTTCAAACAAAAATATTTTCTAGAAAAGGTTGTATAGTGTAGTGGTTATCACTTTCGGTTTTGATCCGGACAACCCCGGTTCGAATCCGGGTACGACCTGTTAAATTTTTGGTATACCGTTTGCTCTTCTCATTTTGTCGGAAACAGGAAGATCGCTTGTTCAATCTCTGTATCGGGCTTTCGCTTTAATTTTTGGTAACTGTAGATCTGTGGTATATATCCAATAAAGAGTAAAATACCTACCCATAGACATGAACACATTTCTATCTAAAATTAAAGTTGACTTAATCGAATCAGTAACACTTGTGTATTGAAAACCAAGAACGATTATTCTACCATCATAACTTTGTATTCATACCTGGAATCATAAAATTTCATCTCCTAATTTTGTTGAATTTAATGCTTGATCTTGGTTTGAAAATTTCCAATGTTATTATCTGAGATATGAATATACTGTATAAGTATAAACGTGTCAGTGATCTACCCCTATTCTCCTAATTAGGCTGGCCCATATCCACTAGAATCTCAGTTACCACTAGTCACTACATTCCGTGATTAAAGTCTCTTATTGAGAGATCTATGATACATCAAGGAATCAATCTCAGTGGTTCTTAATGTTATCCTACTCTATTATTGCTCCTCTGGGTCCTGTAAATAGGCCCCATTATTACTATTTCTATAGCTTACTCGGCACTCAAATATACACTAACAAACACATAGCCAAGTATCATAGCTATAGGGGGCTAACAAGATGCATAAACATATTTGAACGAGATTTGAGTGACGTGAGTTCATTTCACTCTCTGAAACATTTCTAAAGCCCTTTTCAAAAAGTGGGTGCAAAAAATCAAATAGTATAAAGTTTCTAATAACACGTAAAGTAAATAGCAAATAAGATGACGAATGATACCATGAAGTGTTTTATATATTACAGTTGTTGCTATTATCAGTACTCCTGATTACGAAAGCTTATACATTAAACCTATTTGTTCATTTCTAAACCACCCACCAATTCTTCTTTATGGAATATATAAGTTAACAGGACATTTTACATCGAAATATTGTCATAATCCCGGTTTTGAAACTCCTAATCGGTAAAGCATTATGACGTGAAGGTATTTGGCCTATAATTACTACCACTATTGAGATAGTTAACGAGAGATTTCAGCTACCGGGTTTTTTCAGTTTAACATACACCGTATATTTACTATTATAGCACTACAGAGGATAAAATATTTATGTAATAACATCGCTATTTTATGAGGGTTTCTAGGTCTTTCATTATATTCTCAGCTTGATATGGATAAACATAAGAGCTCACTTTTTTTATCAACATGTTATATATTTTAGCAACTATAAAATATACGATTCTAACACTAAAGAGGATGAAATAGTCTACGTATAATGGCATCGTGCATTAATATGATGTTACGGTGTATACGGACCATGAGATTCTTGAACGGTTATTGCTCGCGGATGCTGCTGAGTTCTTTGGGGATAGATTACCCTTGTTACAAGAGTGGGCTAAGTCGTTGGAAGATCGAAAAGCTCAGGAGTTTTGGAGTGCTAGGATTCAGGCGAATACAGAAGAAGCACGTAGACTTAATGTTCCTATGCTTGGTCCAGGAAAAGGAGCTCAAGTAGGGATCACTCCGGTCTTCCGGGCCACTTGCTATTAACAATCTTATGCGTCTAACAGTCCAACTATCCTCTGAAAATCGAACCAGCCGGTCTAGTATAGTGGTCAGTACACTTCTTTGTGGCAGAAGAAACCCAAGTTCGATTCCTGGGACCGGCAGTTGTTTTTTGTATAAATTGGGTTTGCCTTTTTGGCTGCAAATGACTTTTTTAAGTTTTCCATTTACTATAAATGAAAATCCACAGGATGTTATGATGCAAATCTTTTTATTCGATACAATGCGTAACTTACCTAGAACAATTTCCATTTATTGTATCATATAAATATATACCCTGAGGAATACCAACAATCTGTACTTCTCATGAGAATTCTCTTCCATGACAAGTCACTTGGTATTGCTCTTCTAGCATGGCTATAAAATACAGCTTTATTGTAACCCAAAACCATTCCAATATACCTTCTGGCTACGCCAGAATTGACTTCTCCTCGTCTGCACCCTTAAAAATGCCTCCAAAGAAATCGCCTACACCGCTCACCAAGTCGGAAGCCAAATCAACCGCACCGCCAATCACCAGGTCAATACCGTCGACAATCGAGCTCATAGGCGAAGGTCTGCTTTCTTCGTCATCGCCGTTTTCATGATCACCTACGAAATCGCTCGGTTTGGGCAACTTCTCCGGCTTGACCGAGCTGACCTCATCCAGACTCATTGAGTTCACGGGATCCGTGTTTGTGCTCACAAACACCGTGGATTGCGTCAGAAGCGACATGCTTGGATCCTTCTTTCTGTATAGCAAGTCGTAGGTGGCGTCGGTCTGGATCAAATGCTCCACTTTGAACGGCAAGTCCGGGTACACAAGCTCGTCCTTCCAGTCGTGAGGAAGAATGTTCTCAATGGAAATCACCTCGCCTGTTCCGTTATTAGGTGCAGGCACGATGTTCAACGATTCACACACCATATGGTACACCTCTGTGTTCTGGAAGGGCAACACCTTGGCGCCCTCGGTCAACTTGGTTTTGAAGTACGGGCCCTTGGCTAGGAACACCGCGCGCATCAACAACTCGGTGTTGTTGTAGCCATGCACTCCCTTGGGCTTGTACTCGCCGCCATTCTCCTCCATCTGGGCGTGCGTCGTAATGGAGTACCCCACCTTGGGAATGACCCAGATGGGCGCGAGTCTGTAGTTGAACCTGTGGTCGTTGATATCACCGCCGAAATTCCACTCTTTCGGGAGGTCTTGTGTTTTGTACACGTTATAGTTGTCGTTGTTTTCAAGAGCAGAGTGCAAGTCAGCGTAGATCCCTTCGATATCCTCGTCGAGCTTAGGTCTCAAGCCAAACAACGGCCAGCCATCCACGTGCTCGATTCTCGTCATATCCACCACGTCGTCCAAGTAAAACAAGCGCGTGTTGCTGGTGGAAGCCATTCCGTGGTCACTCACCACCACCAAGTTGACCACGTCCTCGAGGTGTCTGGCTGCAAGCTGCTGGAGCGTCAACTGGATAAAGTTGTCCACGTAGGTCAACGCCTTCTGGAGCTCCTTCCCGGAAATGCCGTACTTGTGGCCAAACTGGTCGATGGTGGGCACGTAGCTGAGCACGAGTTCCGGGCGCGTGTCGATGTCCCGGTCCAACCAGTGCATCATGCGGTCCACTTTGCGCAGCAACGGCTCCGACCCGTTGTACTTGTCAAACTCCATCGGTCCAACCGTGGGCACCTCGCTGCCGGGCCACATGTGCACCGCCAGACGAAGGCCCTGGCGCTCGGCAGTGGTCCACAAGGGCTCGGCGCCCTGGCAGAAGTCCGGGTCAAGCCCGCCTTTGAGCGGGTTGGTATTTACAAACTGTTTTTCGAGACGTGGGTCGTAAAACGTGTTTCCTACAATGCCGTGTTCCGAAGGGTAGAGGCCCGTGATGAGCGTCCAGTGGTTGGGAAACGTGGACGACGGGAACGACGGCGTCATGTACGGCGCGCCAAAGTCGCTGGTCATCATCTTATGGAGTGTCGGGGTGATTTCCGGCGAGATATAGTGTGGGTGGAACCCGTCGAGCGAGATGAGAATCGTGGTCGGGTAGAACGGATGCGTCCCGTTGGTGAGAACGGCCTTGGACGAGTACAACGGCAGTGCCTTGTGTGTGGCCGCGAGAATGGCCATGAGCGAAACTACCAACACCAAGGTTCCTATTAGCATGTTTCTGAACTTGCGCTGCACGTTGTCAATGTGCAGTGGTTCTGGCGCCGGGTCGAGTCTCTCGCCGCGGTCCACCATCTCGTAGCTTTCTGGGAAGATCTTGGGGCCGAGTTTTGTCGCTAGTTTCGTCTTGATCCGAGTGAAAAGTGGCTGTTGGGTGAAAAGGCCCTGGAAAGACGTTTTGAGGCGATCTAGCGTGGAGTTGGACGGGGAAATTGCATCTGTTTCGTAGTCGAAATCAAACGCGGCCTCGTGGGCGGCGTCCGTGTTCTCATGGAAGATGATATCGTCATCGCTGTCGTCCATGTCCGTGAATGGAACGTCTACTGGATGGGTGTAGTTGACGGCCATTAGATGTGATTAAGGTTAAGATAATACAATAAAAAAGATGAGGATGTGTGTGTAGGTGTAGGATGTATGTATAGGATGTAGGATGTATGTAGAGGATGTATGTGTATGTGTATGTGTAAGATGTATATTGTATACTTTAAGCTTTTGATAACGTGTAGCTATAGCGCGGGATGAGCACGTGAGAGATAAGACGATCAATATCATATTGGAATGAAACAAAGTCCAGGTATGGATAAAATCCAGGTAAGGGTCGTATCGTATGGATCGTATCAACCAGTGGTGATTCATATGATAAACCAAAGTAAATAGCGAAAGAGTTATCTACAAGTAAGGCGAACATTTAGCGAGCAATTCGGCAATTCGGCAATTTTCGGCGAGTAATTTGGGTGCAAAAAAATTGTTCACATGATATTGGTATATTTGACTGGTGTTATATGTGAGGATAACAGGGAAAATGGGATTAGCAGAATAGTTATTAAGTATTTCTGCAGTTTTCACCACTTTCACGTATTTCGCTCAAAGTGCTTTCCCTGTTCAAAGTCATTGTCATAGTGGAGATCGCCATATATCTGATTCATCATAGAATGTTTTTGGATATTAGCACTTAAATAAAGTGGTGCAATACTTCCTGTTCAACCGTACTTTCGATTTCCTTACACCGTATTCTTCTCTAAAAAGATTCTGTTATCACAAAAAGTAAAAATAAACCGTTGTTTGCCTTCAGCCAGAGTCGAACTGACGATCTCCTCATTACTAGTGAGGTGCCTTACCAACTTGGCCATAAAGGCTTTGGATGGAACGCTCTCAAATATGCCTCATTTTCTCTACCAGAGATACAAAAATACAGAAATCTCACTTTCTAGAAAGAATTTTGGTTACATGTGCTAACAATATATATTGAGAATTCAGTAAAGAATATGTTGAGTACTTCTATTATGAAATATAGTCAGGTTTACTGTATAGGTCTTTTTTGAATCTGCCCCTCACTTTTTTTTTGCAGTTACCGTTGAATGTTTCTTTTAAAAAAGAGGGTTTTGATATATACATTACGTAATTTCTTTTAAAACGATCAGAATTGTTCATCAAAATATTAACGTATTAAATGTTGTATTATATTCAAAATATATTCAGTGTATCTAGTATTAAAAAATAGAGGGAAAAGAACATTGCAGAGTTTTTAAAAATAGGTACTGTGTGTTTTGCTTGGAGAAAGGAAAACCTGGAGCTCTTGAACTGGTACAAAATGCCGTTATTAGACCCTATTTCTGACTCTATCGAAGTCGGGGTCGGTTTAACCTGTTAGTCTAGTAGGACTATATATAGAGTAACCGGTCTTTGATTCGTCTCGATCTTTTTTATATATATAATAAGCTTAGTATAGCATTTACTCCTCATCCTATCAAAAGTGCGTGATAAGTCTTGTATATAAATTTCCCAATGACAGGTTCCACTGTCTTTATTACTACGTATTAGGGATTATACTATGTACTAGGAATGTGCACTAGATTATAGTATGCTCTAGGAATTATATATAAACTGATGGGTGCAAAGAATCTTTTTTCCAACTTTTTCCCCCAGTACAAAAAATGGAAAAACAAAAAGAACTTATAATGCAACCAGAGCCTATAATACCACATATAGCTAAACCACAGCCTATAGCTCAACACCCCCAGGAACTTAACGCAGAGGATGTTCGCGGCCAAGCTCAATATGAAGATACACCTTGTATGGCTAAGATATACCTTGTATGGCTATTGGTAGTTATTCCGATTTATGTGTGGGAGATGGCAGTGTTGATTGGATCTTGGCTTCTTTGTGTTTGTTCTATCTTGACAATTTGTGGTATATTTGTGGAAGAATTGTTTTATCTTGGAGGTGTGTTATTCTTTCTCGGTGTGGTGATAAATATTGCTTATTGCCACTATTTTTTTGAATATATTTATTAGGATGAAATACTATTTACATACATATGTGTGGGACTCGCGTAGTGACTTCTTTGCCACCCCCCTATTTTTTGATTTTTAAGTAGAAATATTATGGAAATGAAACATATTATAATGAAATAATGAACGTAAAATAGCCTCGACAGGAAGAAGTTAGCATTGGTATACTAATTTGATTGACCATGTTGTGCAACTACAGCGATTCATTCAATAGTCTATTTCCTATTGATTGTCAGTACAACTTGAACTAAATATAGTTCCTAAAATCGTTTTCTTCATTTTATGAAAGTGTCCCCTTCATTTTTGTTTATGCTCAAAAATATTTGCCAGCATATTATTTGGCTGCGAAATTTTCAAGTGGTGGCAAAAAAACACAGAAACATAAAGTATATAAAGACGGGAGAAGATGTGAGAAAAAGAAAAGCAAAACATGGTATTACTTTCCACTTTTATTTATTCTTTAAGTTTTCATACTTCAAAAGATACTTTCACTGTTTTGATCTTCCATTTGGTATCTTCTATTTAGTATACTTAACCCAAAAAGAAAAGATACTTCCCTATGTTTTTTTTTTTCAAGTTTCCATATTATCCAAAAATAATGTCCATAACAGGAAAGTATAACAAATTTGCCCTTCAAATGAACCACTGTATTTTAATATAAAAAAATTCCCAGAAAGAATTGGAAACTCCAAGTGCCCCCATTTAATATAAAAGGAGCAGAAAATCCCCAGAAGTTGGAAATTCAAATCCTCATCCGCTCCATTTTAATATAAAAAGGAACAGAAATCCCCAGAATTTAGAATTTTTTCTCCAGCTATTAACTACAAAATGTCTTGCACTCAAACTTTCAACTTTAACTTCAACTTCACTTTCAACTTCAACTTGAACTGCAACTGCAACCAAGAGTCTTCTGACCAGTTCTTTTCCCTCCCTGAAGGAAAAGCAGTTCTCAGCAAGGATCCAATTCGTTTGGTTGCTCTTAACAAGTTGGCTAGTATCATTTCGAAAGAAACTCTCTACCATTCTGCACTTTTCAAGAGCAGCAACAATTCCATCTGTGAAGATGAAACCGCCTCTTCAAACCACCTCCCCAATGCCTGTGGTGAATTTGATTTTTCTCCTAAACAGAAGCATTTGGAAAACATTGAAAGCAACAATGCTTTTGTTCCAGTTGACTTTTCATTTGAAAAGCTTTGGATGGAAAATTTACATCCTGCTCCAATTATCGACTCTCCAGTCAAATGCTTGGCTCTAGTCAAGTACACTAAACCAACCTTTCCTAGCAACTCTCCAATTCTTCAACCAATTGACATGGACTTCGCAGTCAAACTCTCTAAACAATTCGAATATACGCCAATTCTCCACCTTCCAATCAAAAACTTAATCCCAATCTCCTCTTCAAAAGCATTAGTCTTACGTACTCCTCACAGGGAATCCTCCAACTTGGTCTCAGAACCAATTCCAGAACCAGCTACATATTGCAGACCCAACAAAGGGCATTACCCGGAACTTTTTAAATCTTGTAAAAACTCCTCTTGCGGACATGAATTTCCAGAGAAAGGCTATCGTCATGGTCACCATGCTAAAAAGACTGAAGACGTACCAAACAGGGACATTGGAATTGCACGCCTCAGAGAATTGGTAGACTTGGTAAAGTTTAATATCAACCAGAACCCAGAACTTCTTTCCAGGCCCCAGGTCGCTAATGCTTGTCTTGACATTACAAGACACGACAGGAACATGATGGAACACGGGAGCTGTGGTTTCTGTATAGAGACCCTGTTCTACAAAATCAATGAATCCGTCTACATGTTGCATCTCGTAGACCAAGGCCTCCAATGTGGCAGTTCTCGAATCCCAAACCCAATCATGGCAGACACTTATTATGTGGACAACGAAACCGGAAAGGTAGGTCGCGAGTCTTGTGTTGTTTGTCCATGTTGCTACGAGTTGGTTACGTATGGAGACAATAAGTGTACCATACGAGGCTTTGACTCGCCTTTGGCCAGCTACTTTAAGCATTATGAAGATCACAAGGTGCAGCAGTATTAGTAAGTTTTATGATTGTATAGTAATAAAAGTTCTCTGAAGTAACTGTAGGTGTGGATGGGAGGTGTTGTAGCGGCTCGATGAAATTTAAGTGCTATTGAGTATTATGCAAAAGCGTGTTCCACTTGCTAAATGATATAAATACACAATAAAGAAGAGGATATACGCATTACTCTTGTAGTACTTTAAAGGTGAAATATTTATAGAGTCTTTAGTATTCATATATATCTCATACACATTGTAACTTTTCCCCTATGAAATAGATATTTGATCGTACTTTAAATACTATGTAAAATTTTTGCTGCTTATTTCCATTTGGAGGAAGACTTCTTTTATCAAGATTATCATGGACTTCACATTCAAGCTCCCATATGATTCCTGACTCACCTCTATATCATTCCAACGTCTCTTAATACTTTAATCACCGTATTTAATTCTATTTATTTTACTTAAGCAACAGGAAAGGGGTTTCCCTTTCTCAAGGAAATGCTTAGTAAATTAAGAGAACTCCAAGTTTGGTGTTCTCTTAATACTATCAATTTTATTCCCTTGGTCGATAATAACTAAGCATAGAGATAAATTTCAAGCAAAGTGCTTATTCTTGGAATTCAACCCGTTTATCCTCTATTTTTACAACTAAAGGAATCTCTTTCTGGCATGAATGTGTTAGAAGAGATTTTGGGATGATTATCAAAGACCTAGTATTTCCAAAAGTCAATATGGGAAACACGACCCAGAAATTCGTTTTGCATCGACTTTGAGGTAAGCCAATGTGAAGATTGGAGGAAAAAGATTTGATCAATGATTTATAGTTCACTAATCAGTGAATAGACATGAATATGAAAAGGTGGATCATTAAAGCCAAAAATGCAACTGTTAATGAACTTGACTTAATTTTTTCCAATAGGTTGCAAAAAGTTGCAACTTCTGCTGTAATTCAAAATGATCAACTAGAATTTATAAGTACGGAGAGGTAAACAAGCTTGAGTTTCATGTACTCGAGATATTACAGGGTCAAGTGTATGTGCTCCATTTACTGATATATTTCAATTTCAAAAATTTGAAGTTTTTTCATATTACTATGGTGTGGATCATACTTGTTCATTTCACTTCTATACTCATTATACCGGGTTCTAGACCCTTTTATATACAACGCACTCTTTAAAAGACATCACCCAATTCAAACATAGCATCGGCAACCTTGATGAAACCAGCAATGTTGGCACCCTTCAACAAGGAAGGCAAGCCGGCATTCTTTTCAACAGCATACTTTTCAGCAGTGGAGAAACAGTTGTCGAAACAGCTGTACATAATATCCTTCAACTTTTCGTCAACCTCTTCCAAGGTCCATTGGATTCTTTGAGAGTTTTGAGCCATTTCCAAAGCAGACACGGCAACACCACCACAGTTGGAGGCCTTACCTGGAGCATACCAGACACCGTGGGAGGATCTGTGGTTTTCGAAAACCTCAATGGCTTCTTGGGTGGAACCCATGTTAGAACCTTCAGCGATAATCTTGGCGCCAGCGTCAATCAATGCTTGTGCTTCTTCTCCAGAAACCTCGTTCTGGGTGGCAGATGGCAAGGCAATGTCAACCTTACCAACCTTGGTCCATGGACGAGCGTCAGCAATGTATTCGACAGATGGGAAAGTGGCAGCAGAAGCGGTAGAGATTTCCTGCAAGGATTGGAACTTGACCTTACCAGTGGCAATGGCAGCAATTTGTTCCTTGGTGATACCATCTTGGACAATAAGAGCACCCTTAGAGTCAGACAAGGAGACAACGGTACCGCCCAATTCGATAACCTTCAAGGCAGCATATTGAGCAACGTTACCGGAACCAGAAATGGCCACACGCTTGCCAGCAAAGGTTTCGCCTTGCTTTTCCAACATCTTCTCGACATAGTAAACCAAACCGTAACCGGTAGCTTCTGGACGGATAAGAGAACCACCCCAGTTCAAACCCTTACCGGTCAAGATACCAGACCAGTTGTTTTGGAACAGCTTGTAGGCACCGAAAAGGTAACCAATTTCACGGCCACCCACACCAATGTCACCAGCTGGAACATCAGTGTCTTGACCAATGTGTCTGGACAATTCTCTCATAAAGGCATAACAGAATCTTCTGATTTCATTGTCAGACTTACCCTTAGGGTTAAAGTCGGAACCACCCTTACCACCACCGATGGACAACCCAGTCAAGGCATTCTTGAAAATTTGTTCAAAACCCAAAAACTTCAAGATGGACAAGTTCACGGTTGGGTGGAAACGCAAACCACCCTTGTATGGACCCAAGGACGAGTTGAATTGCACTCTGAACCCGTTGTTCACTTGGATTTCGCCCTTGTCGTTTTCCCAGACAACTCTAAACTGGATGATTCTTTCTGGGACAGAAACAACCTGGATAACCTTTTCGTACTTTGGGTGTTCCTTGAACAAGGTGGAGTCGGCCAAGGCAGAGGTCAATTCGTTGTAAGCTTGTTGGAATTCAGGTTCGTGTGGAAGCACCATTTTCAGTGTATTTTTGTTTTGTTGGTGGTTACAAGCTTTTCCCGGATTTGCTTCTCCTTTTATACTTTTCAGGAGCCAAGTTTTAGGAACCCAGATGCTTTCCCAGATTTTGCAATCGCATGCATCCTGCCAAGGGAAACGTTACACAAAGAAACAACTGTTGCCAATCTCAGACCAATCAACGGCGAGCATCTAGGGAATAGCGTAGAAAATATGTTTAATTAACGTTAATTTTCTGACGCATTGAAGGGTTTTTGATTCGGCTCCGGGGCGGACTGGGCGACGCCGGAGTTGCCCAGAGGTGAAGAACCGGCGCAGTTTGGGGCCAATCAGGCTGCGAGATGGATGGTATCAGTATCAAATGATGGATGGGAGTTGTTATGGGCAGAAGCGTACAAAGGATAAGAAGAATACACAGAAGACAGAGAAGAGGAGTACATGAGAGAAGAATGAGAGAATACATGAAAGAAGAGTAGAGAGTAAATCACATCTCATAGACTAGATATTCACAACTTTTCACATCTTTTATTACATCACTCATATATTCACTATGGTGCCCCTAACTCTTCCTATTTAGGTATACTCACTTGCTATTGGTGGATAGAGATCTCGCCTGTATACAAAACGATGATTCAATACTTGAGAACCGCAACGGCGAGTTACAGAGTGTGAGTCAGCAAAGGCTGATTTGTGGGGTCCAATGGGTAGAGAGCGATAAGACCAAGCGAGCTACGTATATTCAGGTACTATCGTGATGTTGCTATCTTCCTCGCACCTCACCACTATCTACTGTTTCATTTTATTCTGTTTCATCAAACCTCGGTAGCCTTGGGAAATGCATTTTCTAGGCATCGTTTCTCTCCTATGTTGCAGATTTCAAATTCGGCCCAACTAGCTCCGTTGAAATTAGCAACGTGGATCCTCATCCACTGAAACACGGAAATTTGCGGTATATCTTGGGCATATTATTTAATAATTAGCTAATACTGTCTCGGATTGCATGAAACATTGGTTGTGTAATTGAAACATTGTATAATTTCTTTTCAGTTCCATTCATCTGTGTAACCATACTCCATTACTTTCTGAGATAGATTATGCGACATGTTTCATGCCAAATGATACTACTTATCTATTCCATCTTCTGAAACTTACACCGTTGTTTTAACTACTACACTGTTAAAAAGAAATATTCACTCAATAATACACTTCAATCACAGTTATGCATAAAGCTTGGTTTTAGTGATACAACATCTTTTTGTACTAACGGAATGGCTTTATCCAACTTTCTAAGGATATGCCCTCTTCTTAAATCACTAGCGAGTTCGGTTTACCTTTTGTGTAAGAATATCTCGTTCAGATAACCAAGCATGCAATCAACATATTAGAGAGGACAGGTACAAATAGTGTACCTGTATATTCTCGAGCTCTGATTGGGAAATTGAACTCTCTGTCTGTTCAGATAATTCAAGAGATCTTCTCCCTATTGTTTCAAGAGATCTTCTGTTCCTTAACTTGAATCGTCTTTACAAGTGCAGTATCAAAACCACAATTTGAAAAAGTTTAATTATAATTCGTCTTGTTTTGCAGCCATTTTCCATTGCTTTTTTTTATTGCAACAATCCAAATCTCTTTCAGTGCTATTTTTGTTCTTACATATATAACTTGGATAATGTGCAACTGTGCACTTAAAGATGTACACTTGGATACACACAGCTAATGTTCAAATCCAGTTTATTGACAATTCCATTACCCTTAGTATCACAAAGCAAAATTCCATCAATTGTCTAATTCCATCATCTAATTCCATCAATTATCTAATTACATTCGCCAAGCATATCCATTGCAATATAAATCCAGTACTTTATTTTTATCTTTCGGTATGTAAGGCTATGCTGGTTATGATCTTCTCATAGTATTGCGGTGAGGATGTTTTGGCAAATCCAATTAGGCTGTGAAATATTTGAAAGAATACCAAGTTGTGTTGATTTCTTTTGAATCAGGGAATATTTATCGTCAAAGCCCGGTTGGATTGCCCCAGTGATTTACACAAGTTTTGCTATCATGTTTATGCCAAACTTGAGATAAAATACCGCCACGTTATCTGCCCAAAAGCCCTGATTCCGCAAGTATCCAGAGCTATTATGCAACTTCAAGAATGCATTCATGGATTTGTTTTAGTTAATGTTGTGTAGTTGTGATGGTTGTTAATTGAGGTTGTTAACTGATGTTGTTAACTTAACCTGGGGCTCCCATGATACACATTAACTACGCACTGTGAAACCAGCCGTATTATACAAGAAATGAACAACTAAACATAACTCGTCCTTATCTATATCTTGTCATAACTAAAAATTACTAAAATTTACTAGAATGTACCTAGAATTAAATTCGAAATGACATCATAAGAAAACAAACCAAAGGATGTCAAAAACACATACAACACATTGTAAAAGCCTTCAAAGCCCTCTTCCCCTCTCGCATCTTTACCAAGACCTTTTCTTCCGATCTTACTCACTAAATCCTAGGATCCGCTCATGTCTTCGTCTGTTTCCATGCATGGAAAAGAATGACATTCATCCTACTTAAACGAGTAAAGCCATAGTTTTCTACTATATATACCCAACGGCAATCTCCCCTTTGGAAAATAGCGCTCCACCGATGGACTGGCTAGCGAATTACTCGGACAAGTTCTTCTACGTGCCTATAGCCGGCCTTGTTTTCTGGTACACCACTTTGCTTGTCTTGATAGGATTGTGGGGCACCGATGGCTTCAGGGGGTACCCAGAGTACGGTACGCCGATGACACCTGTTGGAGTTCTGCGTATTGGAGCCATCAAATGCCCCGTCTTTTTTGTGATCAGCGTGGTCTTTTTCTTTATTACCTTCATCCTAACCATGTTGTTGGAGTTGTACCTGAGAAAGTTGGGCAAAATCCTTCAGTTCATCAAGCCCAAGTTGCAGCTCAGATTAGGGGTCGGTTCCTTGGTGGTGGGGTTCATTGCCCAGTGTATCTACCTTTCAGATGTCATCTTGACCTCGTATAACATCAAGAATGATTCCAAAGTGACCAATGTCGCTGCGGCGTTGATCCCCGTGTACTGCACCTTGATCTCCTTCGCGTTGGCCTTGAACTTCTCCAACTACTACTTCCTAGGCGAGTACTACCGTACCTTTGTCACGGGAGAGCGCTGGAACAAGTTTACCATCTTGTTCACCGTCAAGATGGTGTGGCTAGTAATCTCGTTTGTTTCGGCCCTAGGCGGCATTATAAGTTTCTACAAAGGCAGAGTGGACTTTTCCGCCTCCTTTGACTGGGCATATCGTATCTTATTGGGTATTCTCTTTGTTATCTGGGCATACGAGTTGTACCCAAGAAGAGAGCTACCTGGGTCAGAGGATGAAGAAGATGAACTTTCCACTTTGGAGAGGAAGATTCTTTATGAGAGCCAAGGGTTGTTTGCTCCTGTTATAGTTGTGTCTCAGGAAAAGGAGGAGGAATTCCAGGTCCAAAACACTCGAACCCAGTCGAGTTCCTCTTCCTGGTCTTCAAGCTCCCACGACTCCATTACCGCCTCTACAGACATTTATGACAGGGTGGATGAGTTGGAAGTACGTAACGAGAGACCACTAAGTGCAGAGGCTTCCAAGGACCAAGTTTCCCATACCATTCACCTGCCCGTGAAATTTCCTGCTTCTAGTTTCTGCACTTCCTAGGCTGTCAATATGTTGTATTTACAGTTTGAGACGGGGCATTTAATAACGGTTTTTTTTGCATTCGTTTAGTTTGTTTTTCCGTAATTATTAATTATAAAAAGTTGTTTTTCCCGCCAATATAGAATGTTTTCATAGTGAATTAAGTTCTTTTTGGAGTGAAGGCTGAAGAAGTGGATGCATGATGTGCGGCTCCCCATTCTGTTATAGTATGTAGTTGCAATGGCTCTTCCAAGTAGTACTGATTTCCATTTTGATTGCTTTTTTCTTTTTTTTTTTGCAGCCATTCGAAAGCCCCATTTTTAATCTTCATCGCCGTGAATTAGAAAGCCTATTGGATTCATATGTCAAAAATGTTTTCGTACATGGTCCACAAGGCTATACCACAAACCAGGACATTTCGTTTAGAAAATAATACATAGGCTCGTCATTTCCCGTGGCAGAAGAAAACGCAAAGTCCATACAATATTGTGTCTAATTTTCTTGTCTATCAAGTGTTTTTGCGATGAGACAGTTTAAAGTACCTCGGTTTATTCCACCTGCATAGCTGTTTCTGACTCTATGTAGGTTCGTCAAGAAACGCCGTTCGCACGACTCTGGAGAATGTGCATAGACGAGACAGATTTGGTTAGATAATGGAGTTCCTTGTGGAGACACATTTAAACTAATGTATTGTGGGGTATTGTTTTGGTTGACGTTTTACTACGTTGTGTTTTTACAACAAGGCTGATAAATTTGGTTTTCCTCAGTATTCCTCCGAACGTGGGAATGTGAAAAGTCAATCTAAATAGCTGCAATAGCACTAAATTGTTTGTTTTTATCTTTTTCTTAAGTTTCTCCTTTTCAGGTCTATACACAACATTGGAATATTCATGATGATCTTAAATATGACTTTTACAGCTGCACTTTAAAGGTTTTATCTGCGTCGCTTAAGTGAATTCTTCTGTTGGCCCGTGCCAAGCTGGGAGCCACAAGGGCTGGAAGACCGGGAAAATCCCCATAAAAGCACGACGTCATGAGACGTAGACATTTTCACCCTCTTTAGTGTTAGAAACGTATATTTTATAGTTGTTTAAGTAAAATATATGACATGTTGATAAAAAAAAAAGCTGTATCGGCTAAGATAATCTCCTAACCATATGTTGGTAGTCAATTCATTTTTTGTCCTTTTTACACGAATTACAACTTCCCATTAAAACCAGAAAATCAAAGTTGGAAAATGATCAGAATATAGAGTCATCTATGTATATCAATCAGGCTAAGATATCCGTGATTCGCCAGCTATCCCAGTCATAATGAGCAAAATAGGTTAATAGTGAAAGTGCCAACTAGACAAACGACAAGAGATCCCATAGAACTCTTTTAAACGTGTTGAAGGATTCTTTCCCGACTATTCAGAAAAGAACTAAGGCTCTTCTAGTGTTAACTCCGCTATATCAAGGTGGGATATATTAATTCTTGCTGAACCCACATTCTGTGTCAGTTACCAAGACATCTGAGACATTGCAAATCAAGTCTTGACTGTTTTTTAAACAGTTTCAACTATCTTACGTTTCTTCTCTATATTTTCTATTTTTTGTAGAAATTTAAAATAGAAGTAATAATTGAAAAAATTATCACAATATGAAAAAACTTATACGCTTTTTATTTGTAGAATCATAGGTGAATAAGCTATGTTCTTTCATAATCAACTCTTGGTTTGAATATATTTCCTGTTATGAATATTTCCAGGTACGAAGTAAAAACTGATATAGACTCATGATGGAAGAAAAGGAAGTACAAGCATTATAAAAGAAATCAGTCTCTTCTGTAGCTAATTTCTGATTAAAAGAACCTATCTGAAGTTATTCAAGTGTACCCGTATGTAAACATGTTATAAGGATCCAGTAATGCCCAATACATAGAAAATAACCTTCAAGTTCAATCTTAGCTCGTTTTTTGGTAATAGTAGTAACTTTGCAAGATATGTAGATAGTTTCACTGTGATCGAGTCATTGGTACAAGATACTGTCGCTCCTCAATGGGACATTGTTATCCATACACACAAAACCCTGTAGCTGTTTTAGAAATTTTATATTTGTTTCACATTGTTCAAATCGAGTGTAGATTGTTCAAATAAGTTAAGATCTTACTAGTTTTACTAGAGTTTTAATATAGTTTTAGCTTTGATTACCAGGCATCATATAGCAAATTGACTTCATTTGTAGATTTTCAAGTACTTCAAGGGATTAATATCCATAAAACAATAGATTGCATATCCAAGGTCTCTTGTCGCATGAGTGTTTTCCTTTTATTGCGGAGAACTTTTCAGGGTTTGTCACCTGTTTTCTCACTAGTTTTACGCATGAGTTCTCGCTACGCTATTGATTTTTCACTACGCATGTTTTCTCTCTCGCTGTGCTCAGACCAAACCCTCGGTAATTTTCTCTCTAACTCTCCCTAACCCTCGCACTCGCGGGATTCTCTCGCTACGCTCAGAGTGAGATTTTTTTTCTTGCTCAAAAAAACATTTCCGATGATCAATCACATCCACATCACATCCACATCACCTTCACAAATGGACAATAGAAAGGTGTATCGCACTCATCGTGCCCACACAACGGATCCCTACCCACAGGGCATCTTTTCCAAGATGAAAAGCTTCTTTGGAGGTAAAAACAACACCAAAACCCACGCATCTTCACAGACAGCAACATCCTCTTCATTCAAGCTTCCAAACGCTTCCTTGGCCAAACTACCAGGGTCTTTTGTCACAGAAACCTCGAATAACGTTCTATCGACGTTTTTCCAGCAAAAGGGCGACAAGCCCTTGACTGACCTCGAGTACAAGGACGTGATGTCGATGATCAAGAGAGAAGACAATAAAAACAACAACAATAAAAACAACAATAACACCACCACCGAATTCACCCGTCCTTCATTAAAGAGAGACGCTTCGGAAAGCAAAGTGCAGTCGCAGAAACTTCTTCGTCGCTCGTCATCAGCTTCCCTCTACAACCAAACCCTTCCCATCATCAGGGACACCAACACCTCGCTTCTCTCCAACAACTCCACGATACTCAACTCAGACTACACCCCGGTCTACCACACAATTCACAACAGCTTCAATAGAGACGTTCCCACGGTCAAGAGAGTGTACCAGTTCTCGGGGTTGCCTTCCCCATACAGAACCAGAATAAGAGTGCCCAACCTAAAGAAACCACAGCAGCGAGTCACGTCCGAGTCAGGCCTCATGTTGAGACAAAGCTCCGAGCCGCTCTACAAAAAACCACGCAGTAAAGTGGCCACGGATTTGATGGAAATGTTGGACCAAAAGTCTGAAATAAAGGATACACAAAAGCCAGAGAAAACAGACAAGCCTTCAACCACAGTAAAATTGGGCCAATTCCACAACCCTTACTCTGCAAAATCAGTCAAAAAAACACCTCTAACTGCCGAGGACATAAAAAAGACCATTAGTTTTGATAAGTCGGAACCAATGCCAAAACAAGACACAGTCCCTGCAAAAAAGACCTTTGATTTCACTTTTGAAGAAACTAAGGAGAAGACAGAAAAACACGAGGAACTGGCTGGAAAAGTGGATACAAAGGTCAAGGCCTCCACGACGGAACAACCGGAAAACACAGTAAAGCCATTTTCGTTTTCCAATGGATTGTCAAACAGCATAAAGACTACTGAACCTTTTGGTAATGTGTCGAAACCAGCAAGTAACGGTAAACCAGAAAACGGTAAACCAGAAAGTAACGGTATACTCAGTAACGGTGTACTCAGTAACAGTGTACTCAGTAACGGTGTACTCAGCAACGGTAAACCCAACGATAAACCCAACGGTAAACCCAGCAACGGCTTTACATTTAACCCTATTGTTCCAACCATTCCTAAGGAGGCTGCGCCTGTTTTCCCTAGCAAACCATCCACTCCAGCTTTTCCTAGTAAACCAGTCTTCCTGGCTACTCCTGCCAAACCAACACCAGGATCTTTTGAGTTCCCAGAAGTGAAACCAATAAACGTTACTTTGGATAACGTGAAGGTGAACAAATACAAGGAGTTGTTTAGTTTCTAGAGTTGTTTATGGCTCTGAGTATTTTAATGAAGGTTTGTATTAGGAGTGATATAGTTTAATTGGCCACAAGATGCTAAGATAATCGGTATGGGGGATAGAAAGTAAAAAGAAGAAGTCATTGTGATACTGGTGAATACTCCAGTGTATGAGCAAATAGATAGAATGAGAAAGAACAAGTGTATGAAGTTGTAGAAGGACCAATGGTGTATGTGCCATGAGTAGACTGACTATTTCCCTCTTATACTATTGCAGTTCGGGCCTTTTCCCTATGATCGTACGAGTATTCTACCCGTGGCTATTCTACTTATTAGTATTACACATCTTAGCCTAATATAGATAAGAATTGTTACAAGCCAAACCACTTACACTACTTAACTCGATTTAAAGTATTCACATAAACTATTGCATAACTCGCAGTAGAACTACTCTACTCTACTCAAGAGTAGAGTGCTCTCTACTCTTTACTCACCTTATTACTCTCTTCTCTTTACTCATCATGATACTCTCATAATATTACTCTCATCATGATACTCTTATCATGTTACTCTTCTCTTTATCTCTTATCTCTCTTCTCTTTATCTCTCTAACTACTCTCTAACTACTCTCTAACTACTCTCTAACTACCATAGAATAATATATTTTCAGTTAAAAGGACAATAATGATATAGTACTAAAATACAGTACCTATAACAAATATAACAACTCTAACAACTATAACTAATATAACTAATATAACTAATATAACTAATATAACTAATATAACTAATATAACTAAGTAACAACTAACAACTAAATGACAACTAAATAAGGCCCGAAATTCAATAAGCATAAATATACTCCGTCGTATAGCTCGTGAAAGTGTCGTATAAAACACACGCAAAAAAGAGCTTTATCTAGTTGAACCTCTCTTATCCATCAGCTCGTTGTCCTTAGTATGTCCCACGTCCAATCCGTCCTTCTCATTGGAGGAGCAGGCTTCCTCGGCCTCCATCTCGTCGAACAGTTCCATCGTCATTGTCCCTCGGCCAAAATCAACGTGTTTGACATCAGACCTTTACCAGAAACCATTGCGCTGTACTTCACGTTTGACCGCGAGGAAATCGGGGTCTATCTCGGAGACATCACGTCCGAGGAAGACGTGGCACATGCCATCAAGGCCAGTGGAGCCAACGTCGTGGTCCATTCCGCCTCCCCTTTGGCCAACATCAAGAACGACGCCTTGTACGAAATGGTCAATGTGCAGGGAACTGCCAACGTGGTGAAGGTTTGTGAAAAACTCGACATCAAGGCCTTGGTGTACACTTCCTCGGCTGGTGTCATTTTCAACGGGGGCGACGTCTGCAACGCCAACGAGTCCTGGCCCTATGTCACCAAGCACTTGGACAAGTACAACGAAACCAAGGAAACAGCAGAGAAATTTGTGGTTAAAAGCAACAACCACAACGGCTTGCGCATTGTGTGTATCCGTCCCTCTGGGATCTTTGGCCCTGGTGACCGTCAGTTGGTTCCTGGCTTCAGAGCCGCCGCCAAATTGCGCCAGTCCAGGTTCCAGATCGGTGATAACAACAACATCTGTGACTGGACCTACGCAGGAAACGTGGCCGACGCCCATGTCATTGCAGCAGAGAAGTTGTTGGATCCGGCCGAGAGCGATAAGATTTCCGGAGAAGTGTTCATTGTGACCAACGACTCGCCCACCTATTTCTGGAACTTGGCCCGTACCATCTGGAAGGCCGACGGGGTTATCGAGCCCAGAGTGTATGTTTTACCCAAGCCTTTGGGTATGGTTTTGGCCACGTTGTCTGAGTTTGCTGCCAATTTGGTTGGCAAGGAAGCGGGGTTTACTCCTTTCAGAGTCACTATGGCCTGTGCATACAGGTACCACGACATCACCAAGGCCAAGACCTTGTTGGGGTACAAGCCAGCCGTTGATTTGGAGTCTGGGATCAAGTATACACTTGATTGGATGAATGAGGTTGGTGCTAAGTAGTGTGTGTTTTGTGTAAATATAGATTAATGTTATCAGACTGTGTATATCTGGGTATTCAAGTGTATATCTGGAAGAAGGAGTATCGATATACAACAGTTGTTGTGCTCCGGGAATTCCGTTATATTTGTAGATTGTACTTAAGCCATTAGTATGTATTGGGGAGGTTATTATAGCCTTGCCTGTATAAGCTATAGAAAAAGGTATTATACCGGCCTATTTATAGGACCTCTGGAGGAGCCACGATTTGGGTATGGTAACCTTAAGAACCACTAAGGTAGGTCACTAGTTTCATTAATGTAATTTCTACACGGAATGTAGTGACGAGAAAGAGAATGGTTTATAATGGATTACTCCTGGAATTTCTTCCTATCTAGTATTCTCTAGATACAGTAACTACACCTCAATAACTTAACTCTTAAATATAAAACGATATACCTAATACCAATGCTGTATACAAATAAAACACCAGCCAGCCGGCGGTTCTGTTTGTACCAGAAGTATTCTCCTCTTCAGTGCAGTTGGTTTCATTGTTGGACTGGATAACTACAGTCTCGTTACGAGCTGGCGGGGTTTGGCGCTCTTCAATTGCAACCTGCTGTTGGCTGAAAGTATCATAATCAAACAAGAGATCAATCTTGGAGCCCTCCGTGTTCTCCTGTGTGTTCTTTATCTTTGACTTCAAACTGGCATCCATTGACTCGCTGAGGGATTGCTGGTGGCTCTTGGACTTGGAGACATCGTCGTCTTGTTTCTTGAAGGGCAAGGAGCACGCGTTGACGTCGTTAAGCAGCGCACAATCCTTCATCAAGACACTCAAGAAGTTGGCAGACGGATTCCCTGGACACAACGTGTAGCACTCTTGCTTGATGCTCTGGAGGGCACAGCACTCACACGCCAAGTCGTCCGCCTTACAGATGTTCAATCCAACTAAAACGTCGTTGCAACACGCTGACAAGGTGACCAAATCCTGGGCGTCACATTTCTCATAAGGTCTGGGGTTTGGGTTGACATACGACCCGAATTCGTGCGACAGGAACAACTCTGCTGGTTCACTGACTGCCCCTTTGAAAAGGAGCATCGTGGTGATCAATAATGGCTTATAGTTCATGACGGCGCTTATTGGAATTAAATAAAATTGCGGCTGCAAAAAATTCTTAGAAAATCGATTTTGTAGAAAATTTAACGAAAATATAATGAGAGTTTTAGAGTGAGTAATGAGAGTATTTGAGTAATGAGAGTATTTGGGTA
The DNA here is from genome assembly GCA_030579395.1 of Aciculoconidium aculeatum. Lineage (NCBI taxonomy): Eukaryota > Fungi > Ascomycota > Pichiomycetes > Serinales > Debaryomycetaceae > Aciculoconidium > Aciculoconidium aculeatum. The sequence goes on from JAKTQU010000108.1 coordinate 21,882, forward strand.
ATGAGAGTTTTAGAGTGAGTAATGAGAGTATTTGGGTAATGAGAGTATTTGGTATTTAGTGTATTTGGGTATCTGGGAATGGGCAAGATTTGTCTCAAGTGTTAGTATTTAGTTTCTTAGTATACATTTCGACTCTGTTTAATCTGTGTATCTAAAGACTAAGACATGAAGTGCACCCTAGATTCTTTGCTACGCATTATTAGCATTGTATTCATCACCCTCAGGCAAATTGGCTTAATCTATCAACCAAACTTGTTAGGTATTCTTGTTTGTTTATTTTACGGTATTACATCTAATATGGTAAGTAAAGATCTTTAGTTTTAAACTACCATGAAATAGAATCTCCGATTTGTTCTTTCTCCATCCAGTCAACTTTTTCTTCCCGTATGGGACTCCATCATTTTCCTCCCACCCATTTATTTTCTGAATAGGTGACTTTTCACACATTAATATTCTACCTACATATTTAATATTGCTTTTTTACAATAGAGTGGTATATAAAAGCTTTCCTTACTAAAATTCTACTTTTGACCTTAATTTCTTTATTTTTTTTTTTTTTAATAGAAACATGTATTAATCTAATAACTAGCTATACACTTTTGTAGGTACGTAGGAAGAAAACAGAGTTTCTCTGTGATTGAGTCGTTTCCAATACATGTTTCGGTTTCAGCCGACATCATATTTACTCGCTTCTCACAATGGGACTCGATTACTTGTGTAATCCATACCCACACAAAACCTCGTAGCTTTTTTAATCAGAGAAATTTAATTTTAAGTTTATTCAA
>JAKTQU010000109.1:0-22411 GCA_030579395.1 Aciculoconidium aculeatum
ACCACGGGGTTTTATACCTTGTGTCTCCAGGTGGATTTTCTATCAATAGCGAACTTCAAATTAAGACGGAACAAGAAATCTAAAACCCGAAAGTGAATCCCCACCTTTGGTGCATTCCATGATTCGTTTAGAGTAAGGTTTTGGGATAGTATCATGTACCAATGATATTATTGGGCAATTAATAGCGAACATTCTTCATGCAAAGCCTTATCTGTGTTTTATTGAATCAAGAGATCATGTATTATTAATTATTTAAGTTGCTTAGGTCACTGTATTCGCATAATTGTGACATCTATTAAGCCTGCACCACTGAAATATCGGTACGTATAGTGTGCCTGAAGTAGGAAGAACTTGTGTATTCACACTAAAGTCGAAACCTCTTTTTTGATGTAAGACTTTCATGACTCTTTGGCTAGAATTATTACGTAAATTGTTTGATTTACTCACAACATGTTCTATTCCTTGCATGAATGCCGTTAGCGCTTCGTCTTTTCGAGGCTTAAAATACCAAACCACAAAGCTAAGTTGGCTCGGAATTGAAACGCCTTTCAACTAAAATTAGTTTACAGCAGAAACGAATGGGTGTTCAGACAACCCAATCTGTTTTTATACATTCTATGGTACATTGACTATCTTGAACTTGTGTTAGATTAGCGTTGGTGGAGAGTGTAAGTATTTTTAATTATGATGAGAAAAATAGAGATTACAATTTATAATGCTTTTAACATATTAAAAGGAAGAATGTACAAGTTAACGGACTTAACTATGAATTTGGGTGTCCAGTGGCTTTTATGGGGCTTGAATACCCTTTATTAAACTGGTATAGTGGCTTGCCAACTTTTGTATGAAGAGAAGATTGGACTGAATACAGAGGGAAAGTTAGAAGGACAATCTTTATCAATACCATGATAGAGCTATGACGGCAATAATAGACTTGTTATCTAAAAAACTCTCTAGACTGGATGGTACAAAAGTATTCATAGATGGATAAAAATAACTAGCTACATTTAATCTCAAAATGAAGTTACAAATGGGACACCTGTATTAAAGTAGTAAACATTGTAGACTGATTGGCACATTTGAGATCCACAATTGAGCACACTAGCCCTTATCTATGGAAGAACAGAAGATCGCTGCTCAGCGGTAAAGCCAGATTTAGATTGGTAATATGATAGGCTAAGTGCAGAATACATTACATGTTATGTTTATATACGACTCTGTATCATTCAATATTTGTACACTGGACATGGTGCACACCAGTTGAACTGACTACACCAACATTCCCAGAACTCCATACCAACATTCCCAAGACTTCACATCAAGTATCCCCACTCTGAATACACGTGCGCTCGTTTAGACACCGAAAAAATAAATTTGGAATACAAACATTAAGTTGTGAAACAAACATCTTAGCAACATATTTTTATCATTGCATCATAAAGTATCTTGACTTTTCATTAATACCTGGTATCAAAATATTTCATAAAGTTTGAAATAAAACTCGAAACCAAATATGAAATTTTTACGTCCAATTATCTTGAGGCTTTTTTAGAATCAACTTAAATTCCAGTAGTACGTACATATTTCCAGTCCGAGGTATGAATAAAAAGTGATAAGATTGTAAAGTAGTTAAATTCAGTAAGTTCTTATCAAATAAAATAAAATAATAATATTAAATCTGTTAGGCTTTTTAGTGCATTCGCTATTAAACATATATCAGTATGTAATTGACTAACTAAATAAGAATACATGAAGAGGAATATGGGACACTTTAAATAGTGCCCTGGACTAGATCTGTAAAAGAAATGAAATTTTTCGGGAAAACTAGTTATATTGACTGGAAATTCGTATGCACCTTAAATGTGTAAACATGTAAAGTCCAGATAGGAATTTTTGACTAGCAAGATTATATAAAGCCATACGATCTCAGTGTGTTAAGAAAAGCTGTATCTTTAAATAATGCTTGTGATGGATTTACATACTTAGATGGTTATAGTTACTATTTTTAATGCGTACAATACGTACTAACTTGATTAATGCTCCTTTATTTGTATGAGCAGTTTTCTTTATAGCTATATTTTATATAGTAAGGAAAATAACCAGAAAAATCGCAATAAAGGAATCGATATAATGTAAGTTATAAGAGAAAATAAAACAAGTGATCAATATATCATGCTTCGTGAATATATCACCATGTTTTTTATCTCTTAAGAACTGGCGCATCAGGCTTTGGGCCTGAGGCTTTTTTAAGTCGAGACACCATTCTCGAGATTACTAATAGGAAAAGGTAGATATCATGAGGTGGTTAACTGATATTTCATGTTTTATAGAGATGCTTAATTTGTTGCTTATATGGGACAATAATTTTTCATAATGGAAATATAGAGCCCATTTCAAAGTACGGGATCCCGTTACCAAGTGAATCGATCAAGTATTTCTTGCACAATTTGAACTTTTTAGATCTCGCGCCAGAAGTCGATTATTCCCTGGTTTATTTTTAGCTGAACCTGGTTTAGCCTATTTTAAAGGATCGAATCAAATCTTTATGTTTGCTTTCTACTTCCTTGTTTATAAAATAGGTATTGACTAAAAACCTCTTCACAATTGGATAGCGAACTGAAGTAAACAATAGAATTGAACATATTTCGAATATCCATCCCCTAACGCACATGTAGTTTTTCAGGGGTCGCATTGCATTGCATTTGCTGTGCAGTTTCATGGTGCTAATTAAACTACAGCGCCGCTTTGCAGTCAATGGAAAGTGTAATTTGCTTTACGGATAAATTTATAAAGGTTTCTCGGTATAGTGCGCTTGGGTGAAGTATAAATCCCAGAAATTAAATATAAGGGCAATCTTAAGCACGATATTGAGGTGTACAGAAGAGTACGATTAAATAGTCCTCGTATGTTACTTCCCCTGAATTAACTTTCATAAAATAATCTGCTAGAATTCTTAATTTTAGAAAGTCCCACAGATCTTCACATGCATTATTAATTTGTCATCGATCCTTATAAAGGCTTATTATAGATCAACAACTGGCCTAAAACGCACTAAGTTTGCGCCAATTATCTATTGACAGATCATTTTCCTGCGGAGCTGATGTGCAGCCGGAGCAGTATTGAAGTGCTCAAATGTGACCTTGGAAGAAACTGTGGATCTACTTACTATGAAATCGGTGATGAAAGTGAATTCATATTCTCAATCATAGGTGGTGATAGATATAAGTGCCCAGATATTTTGAAACCCTTTTTATACAATTTAAAACCCAGGATGTTGCTATTGACTCAGACACAAATCATCCACATCCCTTGAACGACTTAGTTTAAACGGATTTAATTGTTTTAAAGTTGCAATGTGTACAAGGAGTTTCTTGCAAATGCCCACCTTTTCCCCACCCAGTCTGCATTGACTTGGAATGCCAATTGACTGACCCATTGATTAGCTTTTTCAACCTTCCAAGACACCATAACTCTGAAAGTTCATTAAACTGAATATAATTGTGCAATACCAAGACTTCTAAGATTTCATTGAAGAACACTTCAAGGTAGTGACTAAAGAATTTCAGACTCTTGGCTACTTTAAGATTTGACTCTCTTGGATGCAATTCTCGGGTGTGAGAGAAATCTCTCGAGCGGTTGACAAAGACCAGTTTCATTAAGAGCGAACTGGATTTGCTTTGGAAAATCCATGACTGACATAGATTGCAAAAAACACCAGTGTTGTAGATACAGCAATATCAAGGAATTTGTTTTACAATTTCTTGGATGCACTATTTACACCTGTCATTTTGGATGGGATTAATTCTTCAATATGGAAGAAGTAAACTATCGACATTATATCATAAGTGTAGCTTTGATGAATCTTGAAATTTTAGTTGGTGTTTGGTGCTGGAAGTTGAAAATTTATCAAGCTAATTAAACCCAACAAGTTTGGTGCAGATATGACAGCACATGTGTATATCCGATCGTCATGCATTAAAGTCTATTTGAAAAATATGAAAGACGCCGTAGAAATCCCTCAGATATACAGTACAGACAATGAAGGTGTCATGATCAATTGAATTCAACCAATCCCTTGGTTAGTTGATACACAAAAAAAGAGGGGTCCATAGTGCAGACCGAGGTGCTAACTTCAAGTGTTTATTTTGGTACATATTGCTTGTGGTAGGGTCATACAATTTCCATTTCTTCATCAGGTAACCTACTATCATACACTCGAAACCCTACAATCGTACGATGTCCATATTCTAGTTCCAGCAGTATACTGTTCTTCAGCAAGTCCAATAATACCCTAAGCACTGACAAATCATCAATAATCAACACTAAGAAGCCTAGAAATGTACATTTTTTATTATTTCGTTGTATGCTTAGACTCATCTATTTTTTATAAATTAATATAACCTATCTGACGTTTGTGTATGAAATAATATTTATCGAACCAGTGGTTAATCATTAATAGATGACTGTTAAAATTGCTTTATAGTATGGGCTTACAAAATAACTTCAAAAGAAGTTACTGTGTTAAGTTCCTAACCGGGTATATTCTATACTTAGAACACTATCATATGATATCCCTCTGACCTTTACGCCGCACCATTCAGATTACTTAATTACTTTTTTATTCGGAAGCTGAAAGACCAGATTGAGACATCTGAAATTCCGGCTAATTGTAGTAGCAAACAGTACTGTTATTATTGATTTGTACAATTGCACACCAAAAGAATCCCATGCTCACTTTTCTGTATCCTCATTTAGCCTGTCAAATACATACTAATCTATGGAAGTCTCTGGAAAAGTGTGAAGTTTAAGTCGATTCCTCTGGCTCAGCAATTAAGCATTAGCAAGAGAAACAATATATAAAAGTGATTATGACCTACACACTAAGAAGTCTAACACCTATGTAATTCTTCAGTAAATAAGCAAATGTATTTTCTCGTCAAATTCATGTAAATTACCTTGCATGCTTATACTATATAAATTTAACAAATCATATGGTTAATCAGCGTACCCAGTAACATTGAATTCCATTTCAGGCCAGTGAATATATTATTAGTTTGATTACATGTGTAACTTTTATTATTTAACCCTAGATAATATAAACTTTACACTTTACAATCTTAATCAATACTTTGAATTGGCTTTTGTACGTAAAGCTAATCTTGCAACCAGGTTGCAGTTTATTCAAAAATAATATTCTCGAATATTCGGATTTATTTCGCTATCTCATTGGGCCCTATATCTCTCATATTATTGCAATTGGGGTATTTTGCTTGTAGCTATTGGACAAAAACTTATCTCATAGTTTTGTAAAGAAGTTTACAAGAAGGTGATGAATGACTTAGGGACCATCTAAGATACTGGTAAATACAACAAATTCATCTGTAAATTTTCTGAAATTTAGTTTTCAGGATATATTTGTTGTATTTTTGCCACTTGTGCCAACTCAACAAAACAATACTCATTTCGAGTCTCTATCGCCAAGCCTATTTGAAACTAGCTAATAATGCAGTGTAATTATACGTCTCAAGAAAAGTAACAAACCTATCCATATGAATTTGAATTGAAGCCGAGAAAGAGCAGGATAGGAACCTGGAAAATTAATGAGCAAAACATTCAATGAAGCACAGTTTTATTAATCTAGGATTATTTCTAAACCTGAATACATCGCCTGGTAATCCTGTAGTATATGGAACCAAGAATGGCCAATTCGATTCGATACTTGGGAAACGTGCAACCTTGAGTTTATTCAAATTTTGCTATCTCAGAAAAGATATGGGGTTCACGTTAAACTTTCAGACACAAAAGTTGCAAATATATTATCTGTCAAACATATATTCGTTGAATGAAAATTATTGCAATTTTAACCGAATGACTAATTTCAAGCGGAGTCGCTGATTGAAACAGCAAACACCAGTTCGTCCCGTTAGGGTTGATTTTATTCGGATTCGTCAAGTGCAACAATAAACACCAGTCTATTCCCTTAGTGCAACTCTGCTACACATAGGGCCATTATGGTTCCCCAAAAAGGACACCTAATTATATAAAGGTGCGATTGGCGTTGATTGAAGAAAAAGTGCATTGCAGCTTCAAGCTCTGTGTTATATGCAAGCATGATAGAAATGTTCTGTACTCTGGTTCTGGTTTGCAGTTCTTTATTCCTTAATTCATACTCCCATTTGGAGGAACAACAAGAAACTATAATTATCAAAAGACTAATGTCAATGAAGCACTTGGCAAACGATGCTTCCTAATCTTGTAGTACAAGTGATGACCATTCATTATAGCCTAAAAAGAGCTCGCCTACACTGACAGGTGCCATATAACATCTTATAATTTCAAACTCAAAACATTAAGGTTGCCCCTTCTGCAGACGAATTTAATTCCATGCAGAAGGGTTCTCAAAATAAAATTAAAAAATACACAAACTCAGGTACTTTGCATAACAGGTCTCAACTCCTATGAATATGGAAGTAAAACGCACAGCCGATTCAAGTTCTGTGTTATATGCAATCGCGGTAAAGATGTTCTGTACTCTAGGTTGCAGTTTTTTAATTCTTTATTCTTATTCATATTTGGAGGTAGAACAAGAAACCATAATTATCATGATAAAAAAAGACTAATGCCACTGATATACCTGGAAAACAATGCTTCACATTCTTGTAGTACAAGTGATGACCATTTACTATAGCACAAACAAAGCTCGCCTACATTGACAGGTGCCATAGAACATCTTATAATTTCAAACTCAAAACATTAAGGTTCCCCCTTCTGCAGATGAATTTAATCCATGCAGAAGGTTCTCAAAATAAATAAATAAAAATACACAAACACAGGTAAACTATCCATGGCAAGTCTTTCAAACGCACATGAATATGACTTGTGGATGCCATACAAAATCACCAGCTTTAAAAGAATAAATTAGACTCCTTATCCTCCCCAATTTTACTTGATTATCACTCACAACACACAATGAGATTTTCTACTGTTCTTTTTTGCTCAATTCTTGCTGCAACTGTTAAAGCGGCAGATAATAGTACAAGTGGCTGTCAGTTTCCAAACTCTCCTACTTCAGAGGGATTTCTTGCAAAGGTTTATCCATATAAGTACGACGACAGGAACACATATAAAGACTTTACTTATTATGTCGATGGATACCTAGCAAATCCTTTGGAGAAAACTATTGATGGTGTGACAGACCCGAACTTCAACTGGGTCCCAAGAGGTGAAGAAAGTGAAGGTGACCTTTACGGTCAAAGAATTACAATGTCACACTTCACATTGGAGCTCACTGGCTACTACTTGGCTCCTGAATCAGGTACCTACACGATTAATTTAGAGCTGATTGATGATGGCGCGGCTGTTTTCTTCGGTGCATCTAACTCTTTCGCCTGTGGATGTCAAAATGTCCCTCCTAAAGAAGCGGATATGCAGATTTTTGCGGCAAAAGAATACCATGGTGTAAACGAACAGACACAAGTAGAAGTGACCTTAGATAAAGATACTTATTATCCAATTAAGATCGTTTATGTGAATATTGAGCAGAATGCAGAAATGCTTGTTACAATTAAAGGACCATCAGACGAAAAAGCAGTTCCTATTTCTGCTAAGCAAGTACAAATTGATGATTCTGACACTGCCCAATGTTATCCAGCTACTACCACTGTCACCACTTACTGGACAGGAAAGAGTACTAGTTACACTACCATATATCCAACTGATGCAGATGGAACTGAAACTGTTTCTGAATTTGATCCAACACCAACACCATCATCATCATCATCCACCACTTCATCGAACACCACTTCATCATCCTCCACCCCATCATCCACCGCCCCTCCTTCTACCATTATTCCACCTTCCAGTACACCATCTTCCAGTACTCGATCATCCTCCGCCCCTCCATCTACCATCGTTCCATCTTCCATTATTCCATCTTCCAGCGCCCCTCCATTTACTCCCTCAAGCAGTTCTACTCCTTGGAATAGAACCACAATAACTTCTACTACTTCAAAAACTGGATCATTTACTACTTTGACGACGACGGTTATCCCACCAGAATCTGATAAGACTGATACCACATCTAACCCATCACCTCCTGGCGATGTCACCACTATTACCACTTGGACCACTGATGGCGACATCACCACTCTTACCACATGGACTACCACTGGTGTTCCAGATAACGCTGACAAGACTACCACTATTATTCCAGACAACGGTGACAAGACCACTACTGGTGTTCCCGACAACGGTGACAAGACCACTACTGGTGTTCCCGACAACGGCGACAAGACCACTACTGGTGTTCCCGACAACGGCGACAAGACCAGCACTGATACCCCATGGTCAAGCGGTGCTCCAGTTCCAAGTCCTCAAACAACTTATATACCTGCTGAAGCTTCAAGTTCCTCGTCTGGATATGAACCTTCTGTTCCTGTTATTTCACCGGGATTGGCAGCATCGAGTAGAGCATTCTCATTCGCAGGAATAGTTGCCTCTATTATTCTCCTCCTCTAAAATTAAAATTACAAGTGACTTATTTGTCTACTTCCGTGATTCTGTTTTACCTTCTCTGATTCTGTTTTACCTTCTCTGATCCTGTTTTACCTTCTCTGATTCTGTTTTATATTCTCTGTTTTTGCTTTACCTTCTCTGATTTCGTTTTATCTTTTTCTTTGTTTTCGAAGAATCTTTCGTTATGAAGCATCTTCCATTTGTTTAAATAAATATTTTAGATCAATATAACAATATATTTTCCAAATAGTAACTTCAATAGATTTTTGTACTTAACTTTTTGATTTTGTTGGAGTTATGAATTTCATCTAACGTTGAATTAACAGTTTGATGAAACTAGCAATGTATCTAAAACCTGTATTGTTATTATATTCTTGTACCTCAGATTCACTTACGTGTTGAACTTCATATGAGGGTCAGACTCAAAAGTTTTTTGTCTCATTAACGACAGACGCCACTTTAAAAATAATGAAAAACCTAAAGCAAGACAGTTTATTTACCATCTATGAAGATTAAATAAATAAGTTATTCTTTAGCCTATGACGCCATATCTTTTTTTGATTTTTCCTCAAATCAACACTCTTCAGGATTGAGATGAGAATTTTTGGAATTCAGTGTCCGTCAGTCTAAACTCATCATCCTCTACGAATAGTCTGAACGTAATACCACATATTTGGACATTTTCTGGAGCTTCAAATTTCTTCTTCATTTCTCTTAATAAGCTATTCTTCGCATCATGAACCACTCTATCTGTGTTCTCCTTCCAACTTTAAACCAATGAAGGGTTATCAGATTTGAGCTACTAATAAATAAAACGGGTTGAAAGTAATGAGCATCTAACCACCGAATTCTTCATATCCAGAAATCATACCTCCAGTATGAGACAACTCACGAAGGGTAGTTTGAGATGTGTCTTACTATTTTGTTATCTCGTCAAAGCTTAGTAAATATAATGAAAACATAACCCAGTCTTAAATAAAAGACAAGAACGATCCCTTTTTCTAAGCTATTTGATAAATAAAGCTACACCTAATGAAGCTTCTTGTCATTAAAATCGATTCTTTCTGCTATTTCCTCGCCAAACTATAATAGCTGCCTTTTTTTTCGTACCAACGATTTTTGAATGACAATTTGACTTCAGAAATGGCGTCAAAGGAGAAACAACTAGCTTAAAAAGCAAACGAAGAGCCAGAGAGCTATTTAATTCATCAAAATGACACCCAGTCGCCTACTGTACTAGTGCTGCTCAAATATAATATCACAATATTTCTTTTGTATAAAAGCACGCTATCTAAGGAAGAGACTGGGGATATGAAGTCCACTTATTCATGTGACGTCTCTTCAATTGAACTTTTTCAAAGTTTTTAGCGACTAATATCTACCTTTAAGGAAGTAAACAGATCTTCAATGGTTTTGGTGGTTTATTTTGTGCTGTATTTTTGCTACTGCACATCACTTGTTCGGTATGATCCGAACAGCCTTTAGAGTTTGATTATGACGAATTTTAGTCGACTTAGTTTCCTCAATATTGAAGTATTATGCACTGCTACAAACACCATGAGCGTATGGGTATAAGCACGGATTCGTTGTAGAATGCGTCCAACTTTATCTCTTTTTCCAATAGGATTGTTCCTATATCTGATCTGAAGTATGAACTTAACAATTAGAGTCCCGGATTCTAGGTTCGTAGTTTAGAGCTGTATATTCACTGTATATAGAGAGAATTCTTCACAGGAAATTTTACAGCATAATGATATACAATAGAAGTATTATGTCTTACACCTTAAAAAAGATGGAAGTATCATCTAAGTGGATGTTAGTTTAAAGAAGGTAGAGTTTTGTTAATTTTTGAACTAGCAGGGATTAACTTCTACCAACATCTAAACTTACAAAATACAAATATTGAACTAATTCAAATACCATCTTGTAGCTTTTACATTAACTTTAGCACACGTTTCTGGATCATTCATCTGAATGATACTAAAGGCATACCTCTAAAAATATTTAATACAGAATTAGGAAGTCCAAGCTTTATTACCCCCTTCCCCAGCTTACAATTTTTTTGAAATGGATTAAAAGTCACAGCAATAAGAAACAGTGAAAAGAGGGAAAAGGCCCGTGCCAAGCTGGGAGCCACAAGGGCTGGAAGACCGGGAAAATCCCCATAAAAGCACGACGCCATGAGACGTAGACATTTTCACCCTCTTTAGTGTTTAGAAACGTATATTTTATAGTTGTTTAAGTAAAATATATGACATGTTGATAAAAAAAAAAGAAAAAGACCCCGGGTGCAACAGTTTGAGACTAAAAGACCGCAATTGCAACTGTATGAGAAGTAAATGAGCCTAAACTAATATAATTGAAGCACAACTTACCTGCAAAAAGAACCCAAAGTAATGTAAAATTAAATGAAAGCCTCATACCTTATCACGAATACTTGTATAATGACTTTTGAAGAAGGAGGCATAAAAATTGGTTCCGTATTTATCACAAATATAGACCGCCTAGAGTAATTTAGGGTAAAGGTTCCTGTGCACTGCTATTAATTAAGTATGTTCTGAAACAGAGTTATTGAAAAACATATGGATTTGAAAACATCCTATCTTGCCTTAAATGAAGATACAAAATCGAAGACTGAATATTCAAATCTCACCTTGAAAATAGGATAAACTACACTGTGTCCTTACACGAAGCCAATGTAAGCGAAACCCGTTCCAACAGGAATTATCCAAAATAAACGAGGTTCTTTTGGTTTATTATTTCTCTTCTATAATCTTTTTCTTGCATTAACTTTTATAATAATGATATTTAAATTTTTAATATAAAAATATTTAACTTTAAAAGCATTTTTTTCCACTCGATCCAATTAAGAGAAATGCTGCATTCACTTCCTTTTTCATATTATATACAGGAACAATCAAACTAATACAATCTAAAAATTATAAAATTATAAAATTATAAAGTAAAAAAATGTAAAATGTAGCCTAAATTGAAACCTGCCTTTATATTTTCTTTGTTCTGTTGAATTTAAAACTTCGGTGTAAATAGCTAGATCCCAAAACTCCCCAAACTAGTCACATCCTTATTCAGTTGAACACAATTCAACTTTGGGTATTGTATTCAACAGTATAGAAATTTGGCATAGAAAGTGTTTTAGTGTGAAAGAAGTTTGCTATAGAAAGAATTTCAACAGATAATTTTTTTAGTAAAGACAGTGTTTTAGCATAGAAAGAAATCTGGCATAGGAATTCATATTTGGCATAGAAAGAATTTTGGCAATCTCAAAGATATACTCTTGAGGGTTGATTTTCAAGTGCTTCAAGTACATAAGCATTTTCCGCAAGTCCAATGTTAATGCTTTAGGTGTGGTAAAAATCTACAAATAGGAGTCTGGAAATTCATCTGGTTCGAAACTAAATATGAGTTTCCTGATTGGGAAATCTGCAACGAAGAGTATAGAAACTTAACATGTTGATAAAAAATGGTTAATCAGTAAGGAAGGTTAAATATGTATAAAAGTAAATAAATGTCTGATATCCTTATCTCACGTAGTTGATTTTATATGCAAATAGTCCTAAAGTATCTGATTTATCTAGTCAGATAGACTTCTCCTTACTCAGATACCTCTTAATTCTGAAAATTATAAGTATCTCCATACTATCCCTTCAGTATTCTTATTTATTCAGTTAAATACAATAGTAATCAATAACAAATACTCGTCGCACATTTTTTTTTAACTCACTATGAAGGCAGAATCTATTTTAAAAACATTTTGACAAATATTTCTCAAATTTTCAGAAATATTTTGAAATGTAAACCAGTCAATACAAACCAGATTCGTTTAAATCAGTAAAAACCACCTCCAAAACAGCAAAAATTTCTCACTAAGCTACATTAGGCCATTATAAAGATTTTTTTTTAATTGTTGTCAATCCAGGGTTATTCCTTCCAGTGCACATGTTGTAGACACAATATCCAGGACTACCTCCTAATTAGGTATGTCCTTTTCATCTTGAGACTTAAGTAAGTATGACTGTACATTGTTCTACTAGCCGAAAATCCCGACTGGAATGTTGCATGCATCTGAAATGTGGAAATTCCAGTCGGATTAACTAGATTCCCTAGTCAATATTCTCTACTCTACATATCATTCCCAGGGCCCTATCTCAAGGGTCCCATATTCCTTTTTATATGCTTCTTTAGTCCATCAATCTAGTATCTATGTCTAATTACTAACGCTATAAGAAGCCAAACATAGCGATATAAAAGTTGGAGGGGGAAAATGGAACGTATTTCCATCGTTGTTGAAGAAGGGTATAAAGATAGACTATTACTAGTGAAATCTCTGTTGCGTCAATGTATATAATATATTCCTTGTCACCACTGGTCATATGTTTATTTTGAACGAACCTGACCCATCCAGATTCCAATTCTTAGCATGTTTGATTTATTTCTTCATCCATATTATTTGTTTTTGTACTTAAATAGGACCATAAGTTAAACATCCTATAATGCTTTCACTTGCAATTATGGACTGGAAACTTTAACAATACCAGTTGGATTAAAAATATTTCACTATGACCTTTTTATTTCCAATAATTGTACCTTCTATAATTTTAAAAACGTAGCTCTTTCAGATATAAATTTTCGTATTCAGATCGGATTATCAGATTGTAATCTGTTTGGGATGCCGGAATGACGATCCCAGTTAACTGCTTTTATGATGTTGAAATGCCGCATGACTGATCGAATCATTCCGTTTACGGATACGAGGATGCAAATTCCTGAAGAAACATCACAAATCTCGCATTTTCTAGAATTAAAAAACAAGGTACACGACTTAGCACAGAAGTAATCACGCACCATATGGCCCCTGACCACAGACACCCAGAAAAGGCTACATTCTTGTTCCTTTTTAGCTATCTGACACAAGGTTTCTTGAATTTTCAAAATGTATTAAGATTGCTATCGAGCGCCAATGATTTACCTTATTACTCGTTAAATTAAACATTCATCTATGTTGCTTCAAGGCTTAATCAAGATTGTGATGTGGAATGTTGGTTCGGAACCCGTAAAAATCTCTATTTTTGTTTATTCAGATAAGGATCCAGACCTGTTGCAGCCGGTATTTGCAACAATACACGTTGCTTAACAACAGTACTCCTCTGTATTAAAATTCACAAACTATCGTACCCCTATAGTTATCGGCAATACACCTCTTAGCTATAAAAGACTACTACTTCGTGCTATTTTCTTCATTTCCTCTCCCAACAACAACCTCTCACCTACATTCACTTACAATGTTTCTTCCAAACATCTTGACTTTTGTCGCTCCTCTCATTCTTAATGCACTTTTAGCTGCTGCCTTCAACGCCGGTGGAAACGACAATGTTGCTGTCTACTGGGGCCTGGGCCCAGATGGAGAACAGACCTTGGGATACTACTGTGACAACACCCAAGCAGATATCATTCTTATTGCCTTTGTGACTAATTACCCAAACACTGGTATGAGTGTGAATTACTGTGGGGATACATTCCCCAGTGGTCTTACCCACTGTTCAAACGTGGGTAGTGACATCAAGCATTGTCAATCTCAGGGTAAGAAGATCTTCTTGTCCATGGGTGGAGGAGACGACGGAACCCACAGCTTTTCTTCCGATGACGAAGCCACCCAATATGCCAGCGTCTTATGGAACAAGTTTGGCGGTGGCTGGGATAACGAAAGACCTTTTGATGATGCTGTTGTTGATGGTTTTGACTTTGACATCGAAGACAAAAACCCAACCGGATACGCTGCCTTGGGCAGAGAGTTGAAAAACAAGTTCAGCAGTGACAGTTCCAAGCAGTACTTCTTATCTGCTGCTCCTCAATGTGTCTACCCAGATGAGTCTGTTGGCGATGCTTTACTGAATGTTGGTTTCGATTTCATTTTTATCCAATTCTATAACAACGGCTGCGACTTGGACCAAAGCTTTAACTGGAACACTTGGAAGGACTTTTCCCAAAACACTTCTCCTAACAATAACATCAAGATGTTCGTTGGTCTCCCAGGCTCTTCATCATCTGCTGACACTGGATACATTGCACCAGAACAGGTTCAGCAAGTTTTGAACTCTAACGGTGTTTTATCTGATTCAAACTTCGGTGGTATTATGCTTTGGGAGGCTTCGACTGCCTACGAAAACCAAGTTAGTGGTTCAAATTACATCCAATCCATGAAGAATCTTGTCACCAGTAACACTTTGAGAGAAGTATTCGAAGGTAGCTCCGTCCAACAAGTTAGAGTTCCAAGATCAACCAATATTGTTACCTTTGCCGTCTAATATATCTGCAATTCCGTGAAGTTGATTCAGTGATTAATCAGCAGATTTTTCATTTTGAAGTTTGTTTATAGATTCATATTTGGCATATATAAAGAATCATGGAATATAAAGAATTTTGACATAAGGATTCACATTCAGCATAGAAATAATTTTGGTATATACTTTGAATAACATTAAAGTTATCTAATTAAATTATGATTTGTAAAAGGTGATGTTAAGTTATCCGGGAGTTAAATTACCGGTGTAGATATTAGCATTTATTAGACTGGCTAAGTAAGCTATAGAAAAGGTAACTGGGAACGTATTTATATCGTTCTTCAGAAATGTAACTGAGTAAGGTATAGCTGACGAATTGTACTAGGGTATAAGGTATGAGGTTTACCAAGTGTCACGCGGTTAGATTGTGGTGACCCAAATAAAGACTAGCCTAGCTATATGAATAGGAGAAGTCCCTAACAGGTGACCTGGAAATGTTGATAAAAGATATCAAGTATAGTAAAAGTTTACCATATTTAATGCATGCATATTTGCTGGTGGATATTATGGGCCTTCAAGCACTATTTTTCAAGTGGCCAACTATATATTATTATTTAATCACCTCCACAATTCATAATATGAGATGACGTCAAATATAATCCACCATCTGTTACTTTATCACCATACTAGCGCATGGTCGCGCAACTTCCGGATTGGGAAGTCTAAGCGAGATAACCGGTGTCAATTTTCAAAATTTATTCTGTGCTTTTCGCTTGCCCAGATATTATTATCTGTCAAGATGACTTTCTTCTTCCAAACGTATATTTTATAGTTGTTTAAGTAAAATATATGATATGTTGATAAAAAAAAGTGTAGTCTGTGATTTCATACACCTGTCAGATTCAACTCATGACTTTTCAATATCCAGACATCTTAAAATGCTAAGATGTTTGTTAATGCTTCAGGTATAGTAGAGATATATTAATAGAAGCTCATTTATGAAACTAGATATGAGGTTCCTGGTTTGGAAATCTGCAAAGAAGAGTGTAGAAACTTTGATTAAAAAGGCTAGTTAGTAAGGAAGGTTAAATAAGTATAAAAGTGAACATATTTCTGATATCCTTATCTCACGTAGTTGATTTTGTATGCCAATAGTCCTAACGGTTAAAGAATATTCGATATATCTAATAAAATCTTACAAAAACTACTTCTAGAACAAAAAAACTTTCTCTAAACTACACAAGACCATGGCAATGACTTTCTCTCTTCTGTGTGTTGAATACTTCCAATCAAGTGTAATATTATACTTTCAAGTGCGCAGGTGGACAAATCGACAAGAGTTCATAGAAGGGGGAATTTGGAGCCTATTGTGTCCTTCTTGAAAAGCATAGATAACTTGTGCAATGTCAGACTTCTTGTTTTGTCAAAGTGTATAAAATATTGGTTGATCACTGGATGTAAGTTGATTCATTCTCATTCGGTTGCTGTCAGGGGCGGAGTGGAATCCATCGAAAAAGGCATACAGGAAAAGAGATCAAATATACTTTAAGCTAATCTGATTCACCCTATCATCTGATTCACGTATGGAGCTGAATATCACCCTGTATTCATAGATATTGAAGGACACCAGAAATAGCTTCAGTTTTCGTGTAAGTGAATTCCACTAGTTATGAGCAGAGTAAGTCCAGTATGACTCTAAACCATAGATATTGAAGTAACCAGGAAATTAATAGACTCTACAGTCTCGTAGTTAAAGAACTGCATCAGTTATAACCCCAGAGTGAAGTAGTTTACAAACTATTTCCTATTAATACAAGACTTTCCATGTAAATGATCTATACAAAAAAAAATATAAGAAAATTCCTCTGTACTTCCTTATTTTTTTTTTTCGCAAATGTCAAGAATGAATAATGTAACGTAGCTTTTTGAGTAAAATTCCGTTGAAATTCGATGACGGTGTTGACATTTTCCCGTGTTAACTCCGCGTGGGAGGCAAAGCTTGCAACCTTTTTTCTCGAATTGGACCGCTAATTAACTCCGGATGATAGCGAAAATTATTTCTCGTAAATAGTACTGTATATATTACAGCAATTCAATGTATTTAAGGAGCCCTCTTCGCCTGGCTACTCGTTCCCTTTCTCTATCATTCTATTAAAGAATACTCTCTAAACATAATCTAAATATGCTCGCTCTTGTCACCGGTTCCAATGGTTTTATTGCCCAACACGTTGTTGTCCAATTAATCAAAGATGGCTACGATGTTGTTGGTACTGTCAGATCTACTGCTAAAGGTGAGCAATTGGTCAAGAATGCTGGATCCAAGTTCCTGTATGAAATTGTCCCAGATATTATTGCTAAGGATGCCTTTGATGAAGTTCTTAAGAAGTACAACTTTGATGTCGTCTTGCACACTGCTTCTCCAGTTGTTTTGGATGCAAAGGATATTGAAAAGGACCTTTTAATTCCTGCTGTTGAAGGTACCACCAACATTTTGAACGCCATCCACTATATTTCCAAGAGCGTCAAGCATGTCGTTGTGACCTCATCCATGGCTGCTGTCACCAACTTTTTCCCAGATTCTCCCAAGGTATCTGAAGAGGACTGGAACCCAGTCACCAAAGAACAAGCCTTGACCAATGCAATTTTCGGATACATGGGCCTGAAGAAATTTGCTGAAAGAGGTGTTTGGGATTTCCAGGAAAAGAACAAGCCATCGTTCACTATTACCACAGTTCTTCCTTCTTATGTGTTTGGTCCTCAGGCTTTTGATGAAAACGCCAAGGGTGAATTGAACACTTCCTTGGGCCCTATCAAACAAGCTCTTAACAAGGAAAAGATTGAATGGAATGGACCTTTTATTGACGTCAGAGATGTGGCCAAGGCCCATGTTTTAGCTTTCGAAAAGAAGGAGGCTGCCTCAAAGAGACTTTTGCTCATAAGCAGTCTTTTCAGCGGTGACAGTATTATTACTATAATTAACAAGCACTTTCCCCAACTTGGACTTGACCTGACCGGACCAGTAGATGATGGTTCTTACACTGCTAAGGCTGATGACTCCAAGACTAGAGCTATTCTTGGTTTTGAATACCGTCTGTTGGACGAATCTGTCCGTGACACTGTTAAACAGGTGCTCGACAACAATTAGAGCAACTGTGAGATGATATATTGCTGTCTTAGTTCGGGGTATACAGGTATATATGACACTGAAATGAATTATGTTCAACCTAAATACTAATGTACAATTCTAAAAAGTCCTAGTAGTTCTCCACTTTGAAAACAATAACTGAGAAGTCAAAGAAGCGTTGTAAATTCTTGCTTAGATCACGGTATTACTAAAGGAGTAAGAATGGGTGGAATCTTTTAGGGGTACTACAACTAGCAGTAAATACATCGATTAGTTGCCTTTTTCTTCATAAGTTGTACTACCAAAGCTTTCCCATTTCATATTTGTGTGCAGGTGTTCAAAAGTTTCTAATACTGTCTTTTGACTTTTAATTCATAACTGGGATCAAAAAATTTCATAAAACCGAAAATATAATTTTAAACCAGGTACAAAATTTCCACCTCCTTTTATTTTAAAAGCTTTTCAGAATCAACTCTAGACTTGCATATATATTTCTTGTGATACGAAAATTTTCCATCCAAGGTATGAATAGAAAGTAAAAGGACTGTTAGGCTTAGAGTGTTGGTGCTTAGATATCTCCTATAAGTAAGTAATTGATTGACTAAATAGGAATACAGAAAGAGCGACAAGGAACGTACTTATAGTCCTCTGGGGTAGAGAAGTAGTTCCTCGGTCCAAGCAAGATAAACTAGCTATAGGGAATGTATAAATCCTTTCTAGGAAGTATAAACAATCAATCACGCGGTTCATAAACAAGTAGGCATGATAAACTTCTAGTCGGTAGAGAATATTAAGTGAGCTCAACCAGAATGGTAAGAATAAAAGAAGAAGGAATGATGACACAGTTCAAGTAAGGCCTACCTAATATGGAAATAGTAAGGGTAGGATCGTAACATAATATGAATCAGCAATGTTAAAAGATTTCAAAATTCCATCAGAGAAGGAGGCCTCAAATGGAGCAGCACGAGCAACCAAATACAGACTGAGACCCCAGCAACCCAAAACACCATGGTAGGCCAACATAAACAAGTTTCACCATGATAGATTCTTCATAATGATTCAAAGTGTTTTAGGCTTCATTGTTTTGGTTGTTTCTAAAATATTTTGCAGTCATTATGTTGCATATACGTGATGCAACCACATTGTAGTACAATTGGAGGCAAAGAAAACCAGAAATATTATCTAGAATACGGATAAGGAATGTATAGTTTTAGAGTTTTGTATTTTCACCACAGACTCAGCAACAAGCATATCCTATCAGAACATGAAACTTACATTGTCAAGTAGAGCAGCAAAATATTACAACTAGTGATCAAGACTGTGGATTCAGTAAGATCGATTTGAATGTTCTTGCCAGTACGCTGATTTACAGTATGCATCTGTAAGCGGAGCATTCTGCTGTGTATAACTTTTTGAAACCCGACCAACTTATCAGGGCCAGAACCAATGAATGAACCAATATTGTACTCCGCAAATATGCAACCTGGTGAAAGTCATAAAGATATTTAAATTGTTAAATGTATATATTAAAAGAATTTTATTTGTTTGTATTATGATCTGATTAAAATTTGACAAAAAAATAAGTGGCAAAATTTAATAAACAGAAAAATCTATTAAAGACAGAGATATCTTGAAAGAAAATGCAGTAACCAGCTTGGATTACTTCTCGATTCTAGTGGTACATGTCCCGGATACAGTCACCTGCTATACACTCTTTTGATTAACCATTCCAATGCTCCAGATCTCTTCCTTGCCACCCGAGTTGATCTACAAAATCGTCGACTACCTCCCCAACGACAAGTTGGAGCACTTGATCAACATGTCCCCACTGGGTAATCACGCCCTCAACGTGCTCTACTCCACCGTGAAAATTGTCAACTGCTCCGACTACGACTTCACTCGGCACTACTATAAGAACAGTGGACCCTTGTTCCCCACCGAAGAGAAATATGAAAGGGCCAGCTACACTCACACACTACATGTTTCCTAACATGGCTCGAATACCTTGTAGATTCCAACAGAAGCTTCAGGCCAACAAACCTCCACTTAAACAAGGTCGAAGATGCTCTTTCTCTTCACGAGGGCAAGCCACACCTATTGAGGAGCACTAAGCGTATATAAAGCAAGTAAAGTTTCAGATTTTATTCGATTGGACAACTTGCCCTATGATATTGTCTTCAAACTTGAGGGTAATAGTACTCTCTTCACAGACGACGGTCCTGAAATAGCCGATACCCAATTAAAAGAGTATACTGAACAGACGCCGTCCCTTAACTTAGCAACACCACGGCTCTACCCGCACAGATTGTGTTTGGAATGGAAATACGAAAATGCCTTCTCAGGTTTCGATACAAACTTTCCCAAAACTTTAACATGTCACTATTTCTGGCTGCTATTCTCTTACCACAACCCGAAGCTTGGCCCAATTGAAGTCCTTGATCGAATTGAAAATTTTCGATTGCACGAAACTTTTGGACCTTGAGTTCCCTGAACGTGTCAAATGCTTACGACTAATTAGTATTGGTGGTCTGCTCATGGAAAAAAATACCGATTGTTCTTCCTCCATATTTGATATCACTTTCGGCGGGCATAATAGGTCACTTTTCCCTCGACTCGCTGACTTTAGCGTCCACGCTGAAGCACTTTTCCCTCGAGTTCTCCCCTCTCAACTTGGATAGCAAGGTGTTTCCTACTAGTCTAAAAACTTTGACGCTTAAAAAGTGCCTTTCCGGACCTATCGATTACGTCGTTTGGCCCAGCGGATTACAGAAACTAAGTCTACTCGACAACAGGATTCAGTACAGCGGATATTTGTCCAACTTACGTGAGCTACGATACTTGGATTTGAGTAGAACCGACATGAATGACTTCTCCTCTTTGGATTTCCCACCAAATTTTACAGAATTGCATTTTCTGGCAGCTTATTATATCCCACTAGACCTAAGACTGTACAAGAAATTGACCTTGGTGGACAACGTTTGTCCTGGTAATGCGATCCATGTGTCAACAAAACTTCCAGATAGTGTTTAAAAAGTTAGGCTCGTATGCGATTCTCTTGAAGAATTACAAGAGTTCAGGTTCCCTCTGTGTTTACGATATTTTGAATTGAGATCTTCTTTACCGCTCTCCATTCTTAACAGCTTTTTGAAAGAGTATGTTCCTAAGTGCATAACTAATCTCAAGATTTCTTCCCGCTCAAAAGGCGGAAAAATCGAGTTGGCTTTCCCTGAATTGAAATCTCTTTCCATTTCTTGTGCTTTCAGTTACATCGAAGACAATGGGGAGTTATATATGAGGGATTGCCCTTCTCTTAAGTATATCATTCTCGATAGAATGTACATGTCGTTGGACTGGGATAAACTTCCGCAAAGTGTTGTCAGCGTCACAGGCCAGGGTAGTACGTTTACAAGCATTCTGGGAGACCACAGCAGACTCGTAAACCTACTTATGCTAAACCTATGTTCGTGTAAGTTTAAGGACTGGTTTTCTACCAACACGTTTTACCCGCCACACAATTTAGTTTATTTGGACTTAAGGTACTCCCATATAGAAAAGATCAAAATTGCAGAATCTAATTCGCTCCGGGTCATTAACTTGGAACAGATCTATGCGATTGATGACGATAACCTTTACTTACTATGCTTGGGCATGTTGAAGAAGAAGGCACATCTGGTTGTTGTCATACCTAGAAAACCCAGAGGACCTCGCTGGAGTGAAATCTATTAGAGAAAAGTGTTGATTGGTTAACCCGTGCATTAATGTAGGTATGTCAGTGACTATGAAAGTAACCAAGATAGTGGAAGTGCCTTTTTCGGGATGTTTTCTGTGTTTTCTCTGACTCATTATTCGGACTGGCACACTATATGTGAAAGATGGAAAATTCAAAGATGTTCTCTATATCCTGAATTACTTCTGCTGGATTACTTACTCTGCTGAATTTGTAAAGCAGGGGTTCAGACCTGAATAGATAAGAAAGATCGGAAACAGAACAATATGACGTTAAAGTACACAACGAGAGGGCATACATATGTATAGGAATCAAAGAATGGAGTTGTCAAATACTTGAATGGTTAAGATACCAAGTATAGAACGTAGATGGACTATAGTGATTTTCTATTTGCAGCCAGACATAGCGACAAGGAAAATAGCTCCATGTATTCATGTTCTGGGATGATGATAACCGACGCAAGTAATATCCCTTGATAATATAGTGCTTTCCTTGGAAATTCACTGTTAGAAAACCACAACAAGTGCAGTTACGTGACATGTTGGGCGTATTAGTTACTAAAAGTCCTCAATTTCACGACTCTTGGATATCCGAGTTTTCTGAATATCCTAAAGTTAAAACGATTGAAAGTGTTAGGAACTACCCCTATTCCACCCTATTCCTAATTGGGCTACTCCTTAATTACTTGGACTACAGCTCATATCTACATTCTTAAGCTAAGCCTTCTTGGGCACTATAAATATGTGC